>CM062827.1:9530504-9818693 GCA_031772345.1 Himalopsyche anomala
TATAATTTCAATACAAAAATAATAAATGTCTGCTTAAATATTATATAAACAAACACTTAGTGTATCATTGAAGAAATTTAATTTTTAGTATTATATATTTTTAAAAAATCTAATAAAAAAACACCAACCACATTTTTTTGATACATATAATAGAGCGAATCATCGAAATTGAAATGTATTTACATTTAGTCTTTAAAATAGTTTACTGTGACTTTCATGAGAGCATGTAATATTGATATACATATAACAGAACACTATAATTTACTTTTGTTTAAACAAAAACAATTATTTTTATTCATAAACCACATCTTAGCTTTCCACCACGCTTTAGCTATTAAATATGTAAAACAACTTTATTTGATAATTTTTAGCGGGAAACATTTTTGTGTGGCAAAATCATGCATCCCAAAATTGCAAACTATTTTGTTATACTGTAATTAAATAGTTATAGTAGAACGGTGTTATTTGTATCTATCACAGATGCATCTTACTATAATTGAGCTTGTTGTTATCAAAATTTAATAAATTGAAATAAAATAATACCAAAGAAAGTATTTTTAAAAATTAAAAGACAACAGATCCTGAAATATAATATATGAGAGTAGGTGTATGCTCAAAATATTAAAAACACTTTTCCATACATTTATAAATTGTTAAAATATTATTATTTTTTACAAAGCGATAAATTTTCTGGCTTGTATTAATGTTTGGGATATATTTTAAATGGAATTTGAAGTTAATCACTTACTATGATAACTTTAAATCGAAAAACGTACAATACAATTTATAAAAATCAGGTACGAATATCAAATTGCTTTATTGCAAGATTTATTATGATTATAGCTTTGCGAGTTAGTTGTTTTATTTTTGATAACGGATTGATTATAAGTACCATGTTAATATAAAATACATAACTATACGAAACATTTCGTATGGATCTAAACAATACAATTTGACTTGTGATTTGTGTTCGTATTTTATTATTTAAAACCAGGGTTGTGGAATCGTGAACAAAAATTTATAGAATTTACAAATGGTATATTCTTAGTTAAAAACTGCAAAACATTATATAATATATATCTTTGTGTATTATAATTAAATTTCAAAAAACATCCACAGTTGCACGGTTTTTACAATTTGGATTCCACTCAAAACACTACGGCTCTACGACTTCAAAATGAAGCTTTATTTTTTTAATAAGTATAATATTAATGCGTATCTTTCTAGTTATTTTATATTTATTTCATATACGCTTAATAAGTTTCTAAAAAAGGTTTCTTTTGCTTTCTTTTAAGTCAGGTTTTATTTTTAGACATTCAGAATGGACAAATTATTTTTACATATATAAATACATTTTTTTTGATAAAAACTAAATCTTTTTTTTCTTTAAACAACACTTTAACTTGTATGTTTTTAGCTTAGCAATATTTTAAAAAAATACTGAGGGAAAATAAAAAAGGTTTAGACTTAGTTCAGTCACATTGTTTCAGTTAAAAGCAAAAACAAAGAAGCTTGTTCTTTTAAATAATATATATAAAGCCTTTGATAAAATGTTTTAGCAGCGTAAACACATCCAGGAGCTTTCAATACACCTAACCTAACAAAGCAATAAAATGCGCGCGGAGAGGACTCAATATTACTGCATATAATTACCCCACGCGGATAAGAATTTTTCATCATTTAAAATTTTATGTTGATAAATGGTCGGAGGGAATCGTATTGATCGAGGAAATGCGATGGGGTGGGTGGAGGATCGGCCTGTGGGGTGAGGCGGGCGAAGGGGGATCAGGTCGCGAAAATGTCGAGCGGCTGTTCAGTTTTACATTTTCAGATCGACACAAAGAGGCGCTGACAACCGTGAAATTTTGATGGAACGGATTCGACTAATAGAGACAGCCAGGTATAAAACCTATAACAACCCCTTGCATTGCACGCTCAAACTTCCTATACATAGGTTATACATAGAAAACGGAACAATTAACATTCAAAATTATTTTCGAATATTTAAATAAATGCTTTACTTAAGAGGAATCGAATTTTTTAAATCATGAACACAAAAAACTTACGTTATCTTGTTCCTCATTGTAACGTTTCTGCGAAATCCAAATTTTTCATTGAAATTTTTCCTTGATTTTACAAAATAATGAACACACATTTTAAAGTAAACTTTAACCATGGCAGCCGTATTGGATAACCAACGAGAAAAATAAATACTTATTTACAACATACAAGATTGATATTATCAATTATACAGATCAGTGTTTTAAATGGGTAAGCATTTTCATGTCGGTTCGTGGTACAGCGGCCAACAGCGTTCGAGTCCCACTGCGAACAGCACTTTTTCAATCGATGTATTGATTTTTGTTTGAAGGCATGGGGTTAATAATGTCTTAATATTCCTTCTCACACTTCCTATTCTTAAATAGTGGAGTAATGTGAGAGTGATGAGTTAACTTGTAGTTCTGTTTTAGCTTAATATTTAATTTATTTCTAGTATCTTCGAAAAAGAGAGGATCAGTAACTGAGTAATAAACAGTTTTTATAAAAAAAGCTCTGTTGAGATACTTCCATAAGAAGGTCAAATACTCAACAATGGTAGCGGACATGAATTTTCAACATATGATAACAAAAATCAATATCCATATTATGAAAAATTAATTCACATTAATTTACTCTGACGACTTTACTCCATTAAACAAAAAAAAAATATATATGTATAAATCTAAATTGTATTATACATTAATTATTAAACAAGTCTGACATTTAACCTCATACCGTCGACCCACTGACACACTTGTATTGTATTATACTAAAACAGCGTACTTATAAGAATTAATATCACCTTAAAAGTACACCTCGAAAAGTCTTCATAGCATTTTTTTTTAAATACGTGAAAGACAATTGAAAAAGGTAGAGCTAATTATTTTCGTGCCACCCGTTGGGAAAAGAATCCATTAGACTAAAAAAATAATAATCAAATATTTATTTAAGAATCAACAGGAAGAAAGTGGCCGTCAGAAAATCGACAGTGGATGTATGTTATTTATATAAAAAAATGTATTTATTATGTCGTTGTAATATTTCCAAATTGAAGTCAGCGTATATGTATAACGTGTTGCCACATAAAAATAAGAGTTTTTGTTTTTTAGACTTACAATATGTGTGTAGTTGCTACACGTAAACATTAACAGTATCAAATTGTATGTTTTCAAAATAATACAATTCCCAAAATAAAAACACTGTAAATCCTGAGTGTTTTTATTTGGTGAACGTATTTTACAGTGTTTTATCTTATTGTATTAAATTCGTTGTATTGATGTACATATATTCAGTGTCTAGTCAAATACTTCTTTTGAATAATGGGAATTATAAAGGTGAAAAATTCGATTTCAAACTATAGATAACCTTTCTGAATGTCCAATAATGCAATAAAATCCATTTTGGAAAAAAAACAACTTTCACATAGTGCATGAACTTCAGACAGACAATGTGAAAATTTAAAAAAAATAGATAAAAATATTACAATCACGCATTAACATACATAACAATCAGTTACCGGTGTTGCATAATAAATTTAATTACATAATATTTGACATTTTCATTTAGATTTCTACTTTTTAAGCGTTGTTTTATTAATGCTTTTTTCAAACCCCTGAGGTCCGACATAGATTCCATCGACGTTGACGACCATGGACCTAACATTAAAAACAAAAGGTACACAACAAATTAAAAAAACAATACATTCATAAGCTTAATAATAATTAAATTGTCACATTAACCAGATGGTCTCATAAATTAAATCCTCTTTTTACACGATAAACTATTTAATAGAACCGAGAAAGATTGCTTATTCATATTTATAACGTATTATATGAGAATAATCAAGCTTTTATTGAATACTTGTCCGATGATCGAGCTTATGTTATTCATGAATAATAAATAAAACGATTTATATTCCCATTCTTCTCACTCCCGAAAGTTCAACAACCTAATGGAATATTAAAACATATACACTTAATATTTTATAACGCATAACTATCCACGTTTTCAGAGAAGAAACATAAAATATCGTATAATTTTTCTATTGGTAGATAAAAATATTATTTTCTATTTTATACTATACTATAAGTTAATGCATACTATAAGTGTTTTTTTTGCCATAGAAAGGTGTTTTTTTGTTAACTTTGGCGAATAAAGAATAAACAATACATTAAGAAATTCATTTGAAATGTTCTGATCTACATATATAGTTTTTATGATCTATATGAAATTTATGGTTGATTTTTTTTAATTGCACGACATCAATATATATATATATATACATTTTTTTAAAGTTTCGTACATTTGTATAATAAAATATATTAAATGACTTAGTTTTATGCAGTTTTTGCGAAAATCGTCGGAATCTGAAAGTAGTTTTTTCGATATTTCTCAAAGCACGATATGTGCATATTTACGAAATACATTATTAGGTTTGCTTAAAACGTCGCTATAGAAAACCGCTCTATCGCAAGGAGAGCTATATGATGGTTTACTGTTATTGCATTTATTAACTGATATAATTTAGAACTTCGACTGAAGGTGCTTGATGGAACTTTAACATCAAATTTGAATTATTTTGATACTGTACACTGTATATATTTTTTGACGATAATGACCCGGGTTTTGTCTTTCGACATCTTCTGATTTTATCAAGTGCTCGAATTAATTTTAACTGACAGTTGACCTCAGAATCAAAATAATTCAAAAAATGAACTGATAACGTAAGCAAATACCAAATAATTCCAGCGTAAGCAAATGCGGTTCTTTACTTTAATAAGTTATCATAAATTGTTTATTGTTTATCATTTTATATATTAATTGGGCAAACAAAATATCTCGCAACATTGAGAGATAAGAGAACACTTCGTTATTTAGCTATTTCATTAATTATTACTTCCATTAAAAATGTATTTTTATGTATGTATTATTTCATGTATAATTATATAATATTTATCCGCATTGTTTCTCAGTACCCAAGAGCGCCTTACTTGCAAACATCCTTAGCACATGTTCAATCAAACGCTCAGAATCAATACTTATACTATTGATTCGGACCATATATTTGTTTTGGATTATTTGAAATTTGGTAAACGGTAAAAACCTATCGGGCATGTTTATTCAACTAAATCGCTCTAACTTTGGCCGATCAGTTCAACCGATACTTTTTCAATTGCGTGATTCTTCTCGTTTAAAAAATGAAGCAGTAAACGCACAGTTGCATGAAAATGTATTCATCGATCGACACTGTTTTAACAATTAATCATTAAAACTACTTTTTATTATCAAAAAAAATGTTAAGTCACCCTTCGAGATTTAAAAAACATAAAAAAACCGAAGAATAAAAACTATAACTTGATAACTAGGGAATCCAATCCCGAGCCAAAATGTTGATCCCGGGATCAGTACATTTTTTTAAGAAATAAAAATTGATAATATTGGTGAAAAATAATTTTAAAAAATATTCTATATTATATAACCAGCTGTAAGCTGCCAATACGTTACCAAAAAGCTCTCTCAATCTCAATTATTCGCAATGTAGAGGTGAATGAGTGGATTTTTTAATTACTCGTAAAAAAATATGCGAAATAATTATTAAACTAACTCAATATGCATACATTATGTAAAAATATGAAATATAACTTCAAATGATTAATTTTGATAGCTGGAAAAAGCAATTACCTACTTCAGACTGCGAGAATGAAGATTTCTAAAATTGTCGTCTATATAATATACATACATTCTTAATAATTTTCTTGGAGTAAATAGAAGTAATTTAAATAATAAAATTGGGCATCGTTCATTACATATGTTTGAACTGCCGACTTGAAAACCAACACGTTTCTGTTTTCAAATCAATCCCGAAAGTTTCGATATCATGTCTTCTAATCCCGGGATTGAAATGTATCGAAAACTGTACGGGATCCCGGGATCCCGGACCCACAATTGGATTCCCTAGTGATAACTATAGGCCTTTCAATTTTTTGTTCAATTCTTTTGTAATGTTTCGTAGCTTGTCACATATTGTTATATAAGATAAAAATTAAAGCTCAAATTGATGTGGCAGAGAGATATGTTTGTATTTAAAAAAATGGTTAAGTTTTTCGTAAAATCAACAAAAAAATTGGTCTTTCGAATTACTAAGATGACTCATTCGATTCGGGTTTTTTTTGCGTAATGTAATAATGGTATGATCAACTTATCATGCGTGGGAAGATCAAATAGGGCAAATTCATCTGAAGGCGTCATACTTTTTTTGGAAACTACATAAGCTATTGAAGACAAATATAATCTTAAAACTAGCTTTTTCATTTTTGCTTATTTTACTCTCAAACCGCTCACTTATACAATATTTTAAAAAAGATCAATTTCGATTATATTTTTTTTGCTCACATCAACACTAGATATTACAATAGCTGACGGCTAAATTTCGTGGCGCAGTGGCTAACGTCATTGGATTTCGTGACGGGTCTCGTGGGTTCGAGTCCCAGTACGATTAGAATTTTTAGTATCGATTTGTCGATATCCGTTCAAAGACATGTGTGTTTTGTGATTACTAAAAATTACTACCTCCCCTTTCTTCAGATATTAAAATAACGGGCCGTGACAAAAGCGATTAGTTTACCACAAGTGTTATCCTAGCCTTTTCCTTCTATTCATACTATCTGGAAAAAAGAGAGGTTCAGCAACTAAGTAACAAGAATTTTTAGTAGATTCTCTTTAATAAGATAACTCCATTTAGAAGCAGTAAGCTCCACATTTGGAGCGGACATAGATTTAAAAAACAGTTATGATATTTTCTTTTTACACAACGCAAAACGTTTTCTTATATGTACATACATAAAAGCTATTATAGCGATATAGTCAGTTACTGTACCATCTTATTAATGCTTATCAGATCTTCGTAGCTATTTATTTATTGATTGGGCATTTACTTCTTCGTAGCAAAAAACAGTGCGCTTGCAGAAATACCTCTCTCAAATTCAACGCTTGTTGGATTAAAAGACATCTATTGATGGTAGTTTTATTAATTGTAATACCCAAATACTAATAGTTTGAGTTTTTAAGTTTCTCGGTAGATCCCGTTTCTAGTAATTTTGGTATAGCAACATTAAATCAAAACCAAATATAATATTGTAGGGAGAAAATTCGTCAAACTTTATTTCTTCAGACAATTATTGAACTTGTGTTCAAAAATAAACAGTTAATATCTGTATAAGTACTTTTAAAGAAATCAAAAGTCAACACAAAAAGTTTCCTCTAACAGCTGTAAGCAATCCGTTTTCTCAGATTACTACTTTATAAATGTTGTTATTATATTTGCGGCGTGAACATTTCAAAATAAACTTTGAAGTACCTTAATTGAAACTTGAACTTGATAATTTCAATTTAATTATAGATTGCCTTCCGCCGCAAATTCCTATTGTTATCTAATAAATATTCAAAACCAAAGTCATGTCACGTCCTCGGAGTGAAATTAAATTTCCTTCTAGCTTGCTCCAAACCCTGCACACTTCGCCCTTTGTCCGACAGTAACTTCTCCTTTCGTATGTTGGCTTTAGTAGCCCACTATCGACACTGCATATTCAATTAACTAGTTCGGTGGACTGCCACTTTGAATCTTAATACTAACTATACCTACCCTGACACGTATCACTATATAATTAATTATAAATGAAGCACAACATTGTTTGTTTTTTTTAAACATATCTTACTAGAGATATCATTACTGAAGCGTTTTTTTACGTATAAAGATTAACCTACTATTTTCTGACCATTTTTATTTTTAGCGTGTGTGTAATCTAACGTTTTAAGTCTATACATATATACATATGTAGCCAACAAAGTAAGCGGCTTGAGAGAGTTAGCTTGGCCGAACACTTCAAATCTAAGCGCGACGCACGGGATTTGGCCGAGTGATTCGATTGAGCGAGTCTTTACAAACCGGTTAAATTTCCTCAACTGAGAGGATATCCCCACTACCTGTATCAGGACCTCATTTAAAATTTTTGACGTCTCTGAACAAACGTTTGCCGAAAAAAAAATATAAACACATAAAAATAAGCTGAACTGCTAAAAAAAGTAACATGCATGTAGACGTTTATTAGGTTTAAATTAGTTCTCTGCGCACTAAGTTGGTCTTAATGAGGCTTTACATAAACGGTGCGTAGAGATGATTAACTAACCTACTTGCTATCTTCCACGCACTTC
Source organism: Himalopsyche anomala (assembly GCA_031772345.1). Lineage (NCBI taxonomy): Eukaryota > Metazoa > Arthropoda > Insecta > Trichoptera > Rhyacophilidae > Himalopsyche > Himalopsyche anomala. Next base: position 9,538,755 of record CM062827.1, read on the forward strand.
TACTTTCTCATCAATTTATTTTATACGGATACCACTGGATAATCCAGTGGTGTAGTAAACGTTAAGTGTATCTACAACTTTTTTCATATACCAGGAAAGTCTTAGGAGTAACTTCCCAGGACCAAATTAAGTACACTTAAATGTGCAGAAAATGAATTTCTTAACATAAAGAAAAAACTTCAATGAGTTGATGTATACTCGCTTTATATACAACGCTGTGAATTAAAAGAAATGCTGATTTATCCTATTAGCCAACAAATCACAGTTGTCAATCATTGCAATGGACGGTTGGATTGAAGTTCGTAGCTCTCTCATTAAATCACACTCTTATGTAATGTGTTCAGTATCTTGCTTTATAGTGCTATAATTGCATCTTAATATATTTACTTTCTAACAAAATGAAGAAAAACAGAAAAAAAGATATGATGATCTAAAAAGCACTACTTTATAAAATAGTTAGTTTGACATTATGAGAAGATTTCTTTTAACATTTGTATATTTACCGACTAAAACCACATGTAACCTACAAAACGGGCTAATAGTTTCCTGAATATTTTATTTTTAAGGTCGGAACAGGCTCTTTATATTCCTTTCCCACAAGTATTTGAAGGTAGTACTGTATTCTGTCAAATGAAAGCTGTAAGTGGGAAACTTCTTGAAGAAAAACGCTTTACAAAAACTGATTGTGGGTGTTCAATCATTCGAATTTATTATTCGTAATTTAATATTACACTTGAAAAGTTTACTTTGAATTTTTCTGTTTCTAAATGATTTTTGAGTGTCACTCGACGGCAATCACACCGAACGCTTCTTCGGAAGGTTGCGTGCACATACAATTCATTATTTTCTTTTAGAGCATTACTTAAGGCACCGATCAACTAAATCTAACCTAGTAACATAAATTTAAGTAAATTCTACCTCTAAACTTAATTATTAAGTATATTTCATTATACTTTATTATAAATTTTAGTATTTTCAGCGAATATTTTAAAGTATTATTTCCGCTGAAAGTTCAATAATTTTCACGTTTTATTCTTCATGAAAGTCAATTAAACAATTTTAAAGACTTCGTTTTTTCAGTAATTGGTTATTAAAAGTCGTTTTTTATTAATGGGTAGTGGAATATGTAACATGAAACTCTTAAGAAACCTTGCCATTGTTTGCCAAGCACGAGGGTCAGAAATATTTTATCTTTTCTCGCAATAGGTACTATACCTGAAAGCTGATAGCAGGTGCAATTAGCTAACAACAGTCCAGTATTCACCCTACCTTACACTGTCTGACAAGGGAGGTTCAGTTACTAACCAAAAATTCAGTTCTCGTTAAACATTTCCCTTAAATGTTGTCTATTCAACCTATTAATTTATTATCGTATTAACTTTACGAGTCAATACTGAGAAAAATATAATTAAATACTAATTGAGTGATAAATATGTTTTTGTTCTAGAAAAGAGCAAAAAACCTGTCAAAAATATTTTCTATTTTTTCATAATCTTTATATTTAAATAAATAAATAAAGAAATTTACAATCCATTTAATAGAAGTATCATTACGGAGTATTTTCATTTAGTTTCAATTAGTTTGATTTTTGACTTATTTTTATCAAGTGCCAAGAAGTATTTTCATTAAAAAAAAAAGAAATCCCAAACGTAATTTTCTTGCAAAGATTTAAAAGCGCAACATTGAAAGTTTTTGTATTCCATAAAGAAACTGAATCAAATTAACTCCACTATAACTTATCAAAACTAATGAGCATTTTAGAAATTTATAGCTTTTAAAATTCAGCTAGTATATTTGAAAATAAAATGTTATTTCATATTCACTGAACATTCCGGCGATACAATCTATAAAACTTGAATCGAACGGGCGAACTTTTACTGAGTTCTACTGAAGCCGAAGTTGATTTATTTTTGGCGAGCTTTTCCAGAACTTTTATACAACTTGTAAAATTTACTCACTATGATATAAAATACAGTTTGTGATTTTTTCGATTGATAAAACTTAAATAATATATTCAATAAAGCTTGTGTTTTAGAATATTAATAACAACTTCAATAATTATCAACAGTTTCAACAATAATCCAGTGTTTTAATGCGCTTTATTATAACCACATGATATTGTTATTGAGAAATAATTATGTTAACTATCTCATACAATGAAATTATTTTACTATATTCTATGAAAGGTTGTCATTAAAAACTTGAGTTTGTATATTATTATCAATTTAATACGTCTTTATAGTGGATTAAGTTTTTCTTGTCGAATCGAAGGTTAGTGAATATTTAATTGTTCATTGCAAATATTTTAAAGCCAAATACGATCGTATCATTAATAATTGTTTATAAAAGACAGCACACGCTACTCAATTCACAATTTTAATATAAATAAATGATTTGTATCGCTCTCAGTCATATGTTTATATTAACACAGTGGAACTTAATTGTTATTAATATTATATTGAAATAGAAAACTTTTTTTTAGTGCATAAAAGATTAATTTGATTTCAATTCAATATCAATTTTAATATTAATAATAAGTCAGTAAAACATGAATTTATATGAATAGCTACTATAATTATGAAATACGATACTTCATTACCATTTAGAAGCCAATCGTGTATTTTTTAATACCAAACCGTAATTGTTTGTATTTTTTAAAAGTTTTTAGTGAATTTTTGTATACTCATTATAAGCATCATATTTCGAAATTAAAATGTATTGAATAATTCTTGGCTTCGTTAAATATTATTCATTAACGTCCAATATTTTTTTTCAGCTTTTGGTGAACAGAAAATACTGTTGTCATTTATTATTAATCATCAATATTTTTAAATAAAAATGAATAGTCTTTATAACTTAAGAATCAATTTTAAGTGAGAACACTGACTTTTAATAATTCTTTTCGTTGTTTGTTTCGATGAAATATACGTACATTGAAATTTGGTTTGAATATTCTGCAGAGAAAATAATCTTAAAATCACGTGTTAGTGTAATTGTGGAATCGTTAAGTGAATGATAGCATTTTTTATTTTGTTGTTTTCAAAAGTAAAGTTTTACATGTGATAAATTTAGACCTAATTCAATTCTAATCATTATTTAAAAAAAAATACATTTTATGTTTTTTATTGAGATTATTTTGTGTTCAAATGCCAAAATTTAAGATGAGATTACGATATTGTCACAAATCTTTTTGTACAAATAGATACGTAGACGAATTATATTAATTCTTAAAAGCCTAAAAATACATGACCCATCCCGATGTTTCTTCGACCGTTATAAAGGAAAATGTGAGGCATGCATTTCCTTCTTGAAGTTATTTATTTGTTAAAATGTCTGGCAATAAAAAGAGGTCGGGTAAGAATTTAGAATCGCGCGGGTGAGGAATTTTCTCGGTAACCTCTTTATTGGTTTCTTTTTCAATAAAATTGTATCCCGTTGAATAGGAGACGAGCACTTCCTTTTATTAGATCATTGCCATTTAGCGCATTTCATATAGACGCAGTACGACAACGTGACAGTTTTTAAACTGCGCACAGCACACAAAAAAATCCATGTCGTATCAGTTTGGCTCTCGCGCATCCGTAAAAACTGTCTTTTCATATTGGTTTACCTTTACAAAGAGGCAGAAAGCATCGGAAAAGGAGTATAGAAAACCCATCGACTTGAAAAAACGGAGTGCGAGCATAATAGAAATACCTAAATACACATTCGTTTTTGTATGCCTTGCGAGAGCTGTATTTTTTTCAACATAATTTATTTAAGTCGACTAAACGATCAAAATCTATGGATATTCTTCCTTTTTTTGTTGGTTTAAAGTATTTTTTTTACCACCATGGGAAAAATTTAAACTTTTATACAATCACAATTTTTTTTAAAATATAAACGCGCAAATGTACATTTCCCCAAGAGGTTCAATGAAAACTGTCCGGGTACATTTCTAAAAAGAGAGGTAATTTCTGATTAAACTCAGTAATTTAGTGGTCCCTTTTGTTGAGCAAAAAATCACAATGTACGATGTATCAATAAAACAGTTTAGGTCTGATAATACAATATGGCAGTGATTAGCCATCGACCATGGATGCTTGTACATGCATATTAATGTATATCTATAATAGTTAACAAGGATCTAGTCTGACTACGCGATCTAAAAATGGTTTTACGATTAGGTTTATAAAGGTAATTTAAATATATTATTGATATTAAAAAATACAGATTTTCTCGATAACGAAGCATATTGAAAATGTATGCAGTAATTTGAACGGGTTGAGAATTATTTTATGCCATAAAAATCATTAATATATTTATATCTTCCACAAAGTTGATTTCTTGTGGTTCAGTGCATATAATGGTATTTAATTGAATGTATTTCTTATTATATAATATAATGTTAATAAAAATAGCTTTTATTTATCTGTTTTACAGTATTTTACATTGAATATTCAGTTTATGTAAATTATCAGTATTTATAAAAAATAACCAGTTCATTTTTTTAAACTTGATTCTTCTTTGCAACACTGATCACAATTTTAAAATCACTTATTTTGACAAAATTTATACAGACTACATGTTGGATTTATACTGACCATTTACTTCATAAAATACTGATTATTAACTGTTGAAACACTAACCTTTTTTAAAAATTGCTATTTTTCCTTTACAATTTATATACACTGTCTAATTTAGTTTTAATTTTGTATAACTTTCGATTCTAATGTTTGAATCATAGATTTCAGAGGTTTTTCTACAATAACTGCTTGTTACTTAATTACTAAATCTCTCTTTTTCAAAGGGATAAGAGACAGAAGAAAAGAGCTAAGGACTTTTTAAAAAAACCATGTCCGCTCCCAATATGAAGCATATGGAGCTTTTTTTTCAAGTCAAGTAGTAATAGAAGTATTGGACTGGAACATAAATAATCGTTAGTTAATCGCTCTTGCTACGCCATATTATTTTTATGATTGAAATGGTGAGACGAGATTTTTTTGAAACATCACAAATACACATACCTTCAAATGTACACCTATTGAAAAAAAAAATGTTGGTACAGGTACTCGAGCACTTGAGATCCGTGGCGGAAATGTTAACAACTACGCTATGGACTCAAGCATTTTATCATATTACATATTACAAATATATTTTGTTGTTCTGTTTAAACTGAGATATATAAAAACAGTATTTCCAGAAGAGAAGTTAATACATTGCTTGCTTTCGGTATCTTAAATAATTTTGTAAATGAAGCGGTTAAAAAATACCTAATTTTGTTTTATTGCTGTATTGAAGTAATACTTAACTTTTCGAATATTAATATCATAAAATTTTCCGGCTTTCAATATGCCGCCAAAAATTACGATCGTACAAACGGAATTCGAAGAATCTGTAATACAAACGATACCATCACATCCCTTTTTTAAACCAATATCCCATGTTTTCATTTTTTTGCCAAAATGGAAACGTTTTGTACCCTTCGCCATGTTGAGGCGCGGCACGTGCCCTAAGTGAGGCCCGGAAAACTTCGCAAAAAGAAAGTCGTGGAAACATCAAAAAGACTTTTGTGTTATTCCAACATTCCACACACTGTGAGCTTACAACTTTTTGTTTTCATATAGATTACATAAGGCGATTTAGGTTCCCGCACACTGTCTGAAAACAAACGCGAAAATCGGAAATATTTCACTAGACACAGAACTATTAGATTCTCCGAGAACGTGGAACATTATTTTCTTTCAAACTCACATAGCACTTTTATAAAGATCTTTGGTCAATGTTTTATTGCTTAAATATTTTTGAATAATGTTATAAATATTATAAGGAATAATATCATAGTTCTTTAAAATATTTAAAATATCAGAATTCATTTTTAAAGTTTCAAAATACTACAAATTCTGATAACAATTTGATCATAGCAAATTATAATTAAACATGTAACTTTACAAAATAAATTTTAATATTTGACCGATGCAATTAAACTGTCAACCTGGTATTTGGAAGTATTTAAAAAAAGAATCAATACAGCTTAATGCTAATGTGCCAAATATTTTATCGTTATTAAGTCATACGAGATAAACTTGATGAGAATTTTTTAAGTCACTCGAGATCAACTCGAGGTGAGTTGACATCACAAACACCCACGTATTTAGTCTGAAATTTAAATTGAAAAAATCTAAATTTAGCTTTGGCCTCACGGGAAATCGAACCTATACCCGCCTGATTGTTACAGAAACCTCTAACCAATTAGATCACAGTGTATGGAAATAAATATTGTAGACGTGTTGCTGTCGTTTCGTGAATTTAGAGAATATTCGTTTTAATATAAATCATTGAACTACACATACTAATTGTTTCAATTTTATCTTATTAATTTGTAATTTTTGGTGGAAAGAATTCACATTTTTTTAAAAAATTGTTCTTATTATACGAAAGTATTAAACGATAAAGACGAATTTAATCATCTCAAGCATTCAACTCAATACATACATGAAAGAGACTATGCATCGTATAGTATGACTCTTGTCATGAAAAAAATTGTCAGATTTGTATATACATTACAAATAAAAATTATTAGACCATCAACAATAAAATCGCGTTGATCCTTTGAAAAATGTAAATAAAATATGAAAAATATTTTTTAAAAAAATGAGATATTCTCATTCCCAAATATATAATACTTAAATTTTAACAGTTGTTAATTTGTCATGTGTATAGAATGTGTGAAACGTTACGTTTTTTATTATTTAAAATGATGAGTAACTTTTAACTTTATCTTTCGAGTCAAGAAATATATAAATTTTAATGCATAAGGGCAAAATTTACGATTGTATCATGAAATTTTATTACTTGTGACATTTATATTATAATATTTTTGGTTGCTAAGCAACTTCAACATAGTTTGAGTTGTTATGACGACATGGCAGATGTCACATTTAATAACTTAAGGGCATGTGCATTTGGAAAACGGCTACGGGTAGAACAAATGACACCCTTTGTGGTTTTCTTTATAGTAGTATGTCTCAAGTCATGTGGCTTTGTATGTTGTGAGTTGTGACAGTTTGACTGTGATTCCCAATATACGTACAAACGGTGGTACGAACTGATGAACCGTAATTACCTATGATGCAGAAGACTTAAAGAATTTTAATTGTGTTAATAATGACTCTTTATAGCAATTAATGAACGTGTGAAAAAATGTTTCGGATTAGCCTATATGTATTTTAAGATCATTCAATAGGTTATTTTAAAATAAACCTGTAACAGTTATATAAGATTTTTTAAAGCTTATCTAAATAATCATCAAACATTTTTAATTCATTAAAAAAACTACATCCGATATAAAATGATATGGTCGATCAGAAAAGGCTGCAAATTGATATATTTTTCACATCACAACAAGCATTATATTTTTTTCCGATATGCTTTAAATGAAAATTAAATCATGAAACTATTATAATCAGTTATTTGATTCTGAGGAAGAAGTTATGTTTGGCGTTTTCTTTATTGTATTTCTTTTTTAACTAAGGGCAGTTTCATTTTTCGAACGACTTGTTCGAATACATAAGTGTTAAGAGATACATACAATTCTTTCCTACCCATCGAATCTCTAAAATTAAAGCGTAAAATCAGCTTATCACTAGTCATGTCCTAGCTATACTTTTCTATTTTTACTCTTTTCAGAAACAAAGTAATACGCAGTCCATATTGCAAAACTTCTGTTGAGACTAACTACATTAAAGTTTATATACTACACAATGGAATCGGGCATGGCATATAAAAAAATATACTAACGCTCATATTGATGTGGAAAAATCAATATTTTTATCATAATAAATAAGAAAGTGAAATACGAAAGCCAACTAGAGATATTGTTTTTTTAAAACCAATCTCGCAGCTGAGTAACATTATAAACATTATTGTGCTTTGTTTAATTCCAGAATCTCTCCCATACGTTAATTTTTTAACCAATTGACAAATTTTCATCCAAAGTTATGAATTACCGTAATGTTTTCGTTTCTTACCACTCACTATGAGATCCAGATATGAAAGTTGTATTCGTCGTACTAAAGCAATTAGTTAATTGCTGTTCTTGCACTTACCGAACCCTTACGTTTTTCAACTACATATGTTAAGAACGATGAGATGCTGCATTACTTCAATATGTAATACATAGTAAACGGCAAATAGTTTTAAGAATCTCTGGTACTACCAATATTTTTATTGTTTAGAGACGCAAGTTGCTTTAATTTCCCTATCTTAAAATAATTACAATATTTTAATTAGAAAGTATTTCATATTTAACGTTTTTGCACTAACAATAAAATGGAGAGATTTACCAAGACAAATACATATTGTGATTGTCAACACAAAAGTGTCTTATTCATTTTTTTTTTGCTCTGTGATTGTCAACAGCAATTGCCCTCTGTTGACTCGTGCAGGATGTGTACGCACAATATAACAGGTACAACATATTCTAATATAGCAAAGCATGCTCGCGAGACATGTTTAGCAGCGGCAGTACCGTCGACTTCTATTTTATGAACTTCATATTTCAGTCGTAAATATTTAATTAAATATTTTATAGTATTCCCTCACGTAGAGAGAAACGCAAAGAAGGAACAGAATTCTGCGATATGAAAAGATGAGAAGAAAAGCTGCTCTAGCAGTTATCAATTTCAAGTCCAGATACAAATCAGAATGTGTTTTTTAGAATAACCCACAATTTATAAATGTTACCAAACAATATTTTTTGTTGACTATCAAGGTACTATCTATATAAAATGCTATCCATAACAAGCTACGCTGTAAATAAAAAAAATATTTTGATACATACAACGTTAGCAATTACTGTGGGCAAGTTAATTAAGTGGCGACACTTATTACGTTAAGATGTTTTAAATGTAAAAAAAAGGTTTATATCAATGATTATCACACGTATAATACTTTAATATTCTAATAGTTTATTATTAGAATATTCCGATGAATTATTTTAGAATTTATTGTAACATACTATACTCTAAACTAGCTGAAAGCTTTCGTTTACATTAAATCATTAATATTTTTTAAAAATAGTCCATATGTTAAAACTTAGTCACGTTATAACTTAGTTCAGATGAGACTTTTAAACAATTATTTAAAAGATTTTTTTATTTCATATATGTACATTTTTTTGTAACAAGGCAGGTTATTTAATAGTTGTCCATAGCACAGCGCTAAAGTTTATTGGAAAACTACAAATTTTTTGAGTGGTTTGTAAACTTACCAGTTTAATATAAAATTCCGAGAATGTTTATTTATATTATGGTTTTTTTGAATAGTTCTTAGAATTTTATTATCTAAGATTCCAAAGTAACTTATTTCAAAATCTATTTTTAAGATGAAATATCAGGAGGCACGTAACAACTCTTGCGACAAATAGAATTGATATTTTTAATATTATGCAATAAATATTTACTCTAGAATATAACGTTATCTTCAAAGAACGTAAGTTTGCTGTCATTATTATTACGAAATAATTCATCAGTAGTCTGCCAAAAAAATAAAAAAAACACCTTCTTGAGATAAAAAAACTTTTTCAAGTATCATAAAGCAAACGGTCAATGTAGCGTGGCCGTAGAGTGTAGACAATAAAACAAATTAATTAGCAAAATGATTACAACCCAAAAAAAATGTGTCACCTAATTGTCTTTGATTGGCTGTAGAAATAAGAAATCTGTACAGCTAAAAGGTGTTAAGTTATTTATATTTTTCTACAAGTAAAAACTGCCAGCCAAATATACTTAGTTCGTATTACTTATTTGAATACATAAATAAATAAATTACGAGTTAGGTTACTTTTTCAGACGATAGAGCGTGCCTAAATCAATCGTTCTACATTCATTGCGCATAACACCCATTTTTTTTAAAAGTTTTCTTGCATTATACCAACGACATCTTCTTCGGATATAACGGAATATAAACAACCAGTTAACGATATAATTCAAATCATCAACCACTGTAGATTTATATTGTCTTTTGAACATTACTCTTATTATACTTTTTCGACTTATTTTTATTTATTATATTATTTGTCGAAAAGAATAATTTTCTGGCTGTAATTTTTTCATCTTATTATAACGGTTGTGCGGCCAGTCAATCATTTTAGATCCACAACGCAAAAGATATTGAACAAATAACTGAACTTTGATGACGTAGCCAAGAGAATCTCGTTATATCTACATTTTTGCCCCTTTTTCTTTGCATTATGAGTTGAAGTTACTCGTATTTTTCATTACGGAAAAAGAACTATTCGACTTAGCTGTGCTTAATGGTTGGATAAAGATATCATCTGTATTCTATCATTGGTGGCATTATCGACTAAGACATTTTCACCGCACTGGCCAAAATTCATTAATTTGTTTTTTTTATTATTATTTATCCTTTTAATTTGCAGGTTACTGATTGTATTCTCGAAGTCATAAGTCTTGAAAGCAGAAGAAATATTTAACATAATTATAGAATTTCTATTATTAAAAAGTCCATTAGTAATAATTTTCAAGGAAATCTCAAATTGCCAATTTTAATTGGTATTTTACTTATTCTTTCAACCAATAATTCAGAATGAGTATCCATATTTCTGAAGAAGAATTATACTTGTATTTATAATCGTTAATTTTGTTCTATTAACTTTGAATTCTGAAATAAATGTACTTCTTCTAATATATCAAAATAGTATTTGAAAAATATTAGAATTGCAATTTGTACGTAGTTAAATTATAAAACTGACCACGTTATTTCGTTCTTATTCAAAAAGCTTATCAGATCTCGAGAACTAGTTTTGCTCATCACAAGTATATTCAACTGATCAATTACATTTAGTGAGCTTAAAATATCTTATAAAAGAGTATTCAAAATAATGCGATATAAATCAAAAATAAACATAAAATTATTCTTATTAATTCTAGTGCAGACTTTGAAATCAAATATGACTTTTATACATCGTTAACATATTAAAAAAAAATCTATATAAAAAAAAATGTCAAAAATTATCTAAATACACAATAAGATTTTAGGATATCATTTTTTCATCAGGATAACTCAGTTGCAGTTATCGTACCAGTATGACAAAAATCTTTTTAAATGTTTTAATGCAGATATATATTTTGATATTATATGTATTCATGAAAGATAAAATATGTAGGCTTAGGGCCTCATTCTAAAATGCTCAAATCGTTAATTTGCTGCTTACTCACAACTATCAATTTGTTACGTACTAACTTCTCCTAGTATGGTAACAAAATTTATTTAAAAACTTTTATTTTATTTTATAATATCTCTGACTATCATTAAAATATTTATTAGGAATAATTAAATGTCTAGCAAAAGTAATACTGACACAAACATCATATTATATAGATTACACGTGATACGACAAAGCAACATATTTATCTCAATACAACAGCGTATCTTTTTTTCTTAAATGAATTTTTAAGATCATATTGGAGATTTATAAGAAGTTTTTAATATAATTTTTACCGTGTTCATTGGCATTATCCTAATTCATCACTTTTTTATGTTTGTATTATATTATTTAACACTGCGTAAAATCTGAGCCGTAATGGGAATGAAATCAATCTGTGTTTGAATTATATTAAAATATTTCAACATAAAAATTAAAAAGAAAAACAATCAACATGGAAATAAATTTCTAACACAGAGCTTAAACAACTCATATAACGCAATAAAATAAAGAACCTATTTGTAAATACAACAATTTTTATAACGCCTGTTGGTCATTGCAAACAATGTGAACCCATAAAAATAATGCTTTATTATTCGCAAATAAAAATTTCCATGTAAAAAATTCCAGCACCCTCCGACCCATTAAGTCACCCTTGGGAATCACGAGGCGAGTAATCGCCCGATGAGGGGTAAGAAAGTAGTCAACAGGTCACGAAAACTTTCGGAATAATACCATTCGGTTCAGCCAATCCCGAGTCCGAAGGTAAAACAATGGAATAATCCTTTTTGTTGGCAACAGAGCACCAGCTTCCTTAACTGCTCTATCGATTTCCTACTCAGCCTTTATCAACACAGTGTTTTAATGAGTTTCTTGTCGATTGAGTTTGAAATTTAGTGAACCGCGGGCCGATTGTGGTCGGGAAAATGTACCGGAAAAATGGACTACTTCTCGCGGAAACCTAATACTCTTTTTTTCCTCATTGCTACCGAGCAATTCGATCCGATTTTGCGGTATTGCTACAAAGGGTATTAATTAAAAATTCAAAATTAAAATATACATCTGGAAAAATATACTGAATCGAAAAACTGTTTCATCTCTTATTAACCTCCGTTAAAAAGAAATAAATTATTTCCTTTTTTCATTGAATTTAATTCTAAGCCTGTTTTTTTAATCATGTGCATTCTTATTATGTATCGTATATCAAACATTAATCTAAAATGTAGACTACAAATAAATGACAAGAGCTACTTTTGAGAACAAGTGCTTAGATGCCAATCCTTTGCTATGAAACTTTAAAATCTCTTGCTTGGTATTTTATTAAATTTAAAATATATTTGTATTCGTCAATATAAAATGAAGATTAGTTGCGAGCCAGTTGCTATAATGTGTATTTGTTTGTGATTCGCAGAAGAAAATAGTTTAACGAAAGCGAGTTACTTGTCATAAGAACAAAGTATCACTCATTTTTAATGTGTGTGTAATAAAATGTTTAAAAATAAATTCAACCTTATCTTTGTTTACACTTTTTTTACATTTTTTTAGTAACGCAAAGGTTTCTTGATTAGAATCAAACAATGGGTGTATAAATAGGAAACAAAAATATACGTTTTCTTTTATCTATAGACTGACTTATTATTGCATAAAAAGACTGATAGATATTTTTTTACCATTCATTGATAAGTTTTTCAATAAAAACCTTAGGGAAATTTCGATATATTTATATATTTATTATGAAATATATTAAATATCAAAGTGGCAATATTTAATACTGTTGTTTCATAGTTTCTAGAGTTCAAATCTACAAATGTATTAATTGATGTAACATTTTGTAAACTGTCGTATCTGTTTAATATCACCATCGGACAACGGAACATATAGAGAACGATAAACTAACTACTGTTTCTTTCTTAAATACATTTTTTTTTAATTCATCTAAAATAAGAGTTGCAGTGATTGCCTTACAAATGCATCTCGACCAATTCTTTGTTTCTGAAATCTCTCTAAGACTAATATTTGATTACATTATGGTTAAAATAATCTTATGAAGGCCTTAAGGTGACACCACAAGCTTTTTTTTCCAAGAAAAAATATTATTTCATAAGTGTTTACCCACTTAGTTATGAAATATTCAAAATCCTTGAACAACGAACGCTTCGGGTTAAATATTTCGTAGAGAGGTTGAATATTACTTACGTTGGGTTTTTTCAAACCTGATCTTTTCTGCTATCATTCGTTTTTTTTATTCCCCTGCTAGGCCCGCCTTTTTTTCCTTTTACCGCCCTGTGACCAGTTTTATCTTCTATTTATTTGAAAGCTTTTCTATTCCGCAAGAAGTAAGTCTCACCTACAACCGAAAGCTTTCCGTCTACATTTGTATTCTCGGAGCGAAATACAATCCAAAGATAATCAGTTTAGCTAGGAAAACACAAATGAAACAGACTTATTAATAGTCTTACTAACTTATTCTATTATCGTCATTCTAATTCATTGATAAATGAACACATTGTTGTGCAAAGTTTTTTATCGAAATCATTGACGATAATCTAGATGTTTTATCCCAAAATTCAATTAACCTTTCTGAAAACTTTTTAAACTTAGAATCGTTGATAATTGACGTAATACAATTTTTTGCATATATTGATATCGTAATCGTTTATAATATAAACAAATCGCCAATTTGTACTAAACCATTTCGTTATAAAAAAATCCCCTTTTCCAGATAAAAAATAATAAAATAAAATTTTCATTTGTATGATCACTAAATTATTTTTTTTCAGTTTACGAAGAAAATAAAAATATAATACAGCAATAATTTAAGATTTTGACTGAAGGTGCTTGGTGGAATTTCAATATTAAATTTGAATCATTCAAATTATGTACACTCCCACAGAGTCAGTTCAAGTTCATCCGTGCGCTTGAACGCCTGAAGATGCCGAAAGGCGAAACCCGGGTCGTTAGTGACAAAATCTGTGGGATTGTACATAATTTGAATGATTCAAATATAATACAGCAAATTGTAGATAAGCAAGATTTTTTTTTTAATGAACTGGATTTTTTCATGGTGAGCTATTAAAACATTAAGAAATGAGGTTTTTCTTCAATGAATGTAAAAATAAAATATCACGGCCAATGTATAACATCAGTTGTATGTATTAATTATGTTTAAATAATCTTCGCTCAATCTTTCTTATTAAAAGTGGACTTGGATAAAAAAAAAAACATTTAAGGGTGGTATTTAAACTAAATAAAAAAACAAAACTATTTTTTTTTTTGAAAAAAACTTCATATTCTAATTTCACATTTATTAATCAAAATCACGAGCATTATCAGTTGACAGTGTCCTAATGAGCTAAACTGATCTCGATCTCAAATAAATAATATTGGTTAGCTTAAAAAGTATTTTATTTGTTAATATAATATAATATGTAATGCCTTTCCTCCAGGAATTGACAGTGAATACCTACAATGTTAATCATACTAAACAAATTTCAAAAGATTTCTTTGAAGTTTTGAAGTGTTTTAACGAAATTAATCGACTGATTTTTTTTAAATTGAAATAATATTTTATGCATCCTTAAGTTCGGTATCTTTTCGACAATATGAAAAATTTCTATACAAGTAAGATTTATAAATTGTATAATTTTTTTTATATCATTATTATTCGGTTAAATTACACTACTTGAATGCAAGTATTACTTTAACCAGAATACGACGATGGTCAACTTTATCAGTAGGGAAGCTATAAAAAAGTAGAAGTAGTGGTAAGTGCTAATATAGGGTGGTATAAGAATCAGAAGTAGGATTAAGGTAGCGCTGTAGGCACGCATCTAACTTACCCCCAACCCTTTACAAAGTGTTTGTTTTCAGCAGCGATAGAGAATGAGGATGGATTTTTTTCAAGAATAATGGTAACGCGCCCGGAACACGCAGAGCACCCTAGCTCCACCTAATCCACCCCCGCCGCGCTCACGTATTTACCATCCATAACTTGAATCAAAAAAACGGAAACACTAAATAATAGTTTTATATTTTGATATTGGTGAATCATCTGAGTCATGGTCAAATTACTATATCTGAATTAAAGTATTTTTTTTTGCTTTTAATTTCATACCCTTTTTATTATAAATACCCACGAAACGCATTTTACTTAATAAGATTTTTATTATTTATTGTAATTTTTTTTTTTATCCATGTCCACTTTCCGGTCATATGAATAATTATTGAACGATCAAAAAGGTAGGAGGGCATTTTTAGACATCGCAAACATCCAAGTCTACGAACAGAAATCGATAAATCGACCGAAAAAATGCTGTTCGTACTAGGACTCGAACCCATGAAATCCAGCACGGAGGCCAACAACGCTAACCGCTGCGCCATAGGACCCGACAAACAGTGATTATAGATTTTTAAAATATATTTTGTATTAATAATGTGTAAATTAATTTCTTTATTTGGAGATTTCCAACATTTTCTTTACTTAGTTGAATATAGTACACATATGGGATTTTTAAAAATATGAATAATATATTAAATATGATATATAGAGCGATTATTTGATAAAATTGTGAATAACATGAATCAAGTCCTAAAACGTAGCTCGGTAAAAGACCCCCCGTTTTCCTCTGTCCCTCGTTCACAACTAACGCCTCGCGTGCGCCCCCCTTAAACTCAAAACAACACTCCAATAATTTTATACATTAACATTTACGCGTGTTACATTTTGGTAATTTATACATGAACCAGCAAACTTTCATCAGTTAACGTAATAAAAAATCTATTAAACATTATTATTTTGTCATAATCATCATCATCAGTCTGATATAGATCAGCCATTCCACGAAAGCTTGGTTCGATATCAATTTTGTCACATTTGAAAATTATATATATTTATTCGAAACCCGTTTTTGTTTTATTTTACTTAACAAACTCTGGATTTTTGTGTACTGTAGAACATTCATTTATCGATGTATCTTTTTCCAAATAGTACTTACGTGTGTTTATTTACACAAACTCTATGTCACTTTTTTCGAATTTCTGTTTATTTCAACCAGTACATTTAAAAGCAACAAAACAATATGGTCCGTTTTATGTTGTCCCATTTTCATCTAATAAAACGACTTCTATAACGACCGTATTTTGGTTAACATATTGTGGGCGAATAATTTAGCCAATACATTGTATCAATAATATTATATCGTCTCTAATCTTTATTTTTGTTAATAACGTTTTGTTGTTTTATACTTGTTTTATAACCATTTTTAGCTCTATCGTCAAGCAAAACAGGAATAATATAAAAAATAAAATTATCTAAAAAAACAATTGTTCATTATTATTGTATTATTATAAGTTTGTTTGCATACGAAACCTTAAAACTCTTTGATAAATTCGGTGGTCACTTTGTGGGAGCTCATTTTTAATATAAATTTAAATTTGATAACTTTGTTATTCCAATTATTGTGCTACAACTTATGATACGTGTTTCACCTATTTTAAAAGCATATTCAGACTATCGCAACTTTTAAGAATCAATTTTTAGTTTATTCGTTAACATTTCAAAAGTTTGAAGACGCTGATTAAAGAGGCAAAACACTTTTCACAATATTTAGCACAAAAAGTAGAATAACAAAGTTATCAAGTTTAAATTTATATTACCTTATAATTCAATTGACCGTGGGTTTATTTTTCAACAATTGGATAATATGCTAGCCATTTTTTATTAAATTAGATAGTAATGTTTAAATTATTTAAAACAAATATTTATTACATAGAGTCATGATACTGCTTACATAAATATTGCTTGCAAATATTAGTTGAACATTTTTTAATAAACTATATTTGAAACGTGATTTTCACAACATTCTTTTATCCATTTCAGACATATTTTCTGCTAACTGTTCATTTCATGGATTTACACGGAATGTTTTGAAGAATCCGCTGCGCTCTAAAAAGTCACGCAAAATGTTCACAGTATCGTCAAGAACATCTTTTGAAATGCTATCAGCTGCATCAAACAATCACATTATAAGTCAAGCTAAAAGAGGATAAGGATTTCTCATGTAAAAATTTGCTCGTGTCTATACTATGTAATGGTGAAATTAATATTTATAACTTTCATTCAAAATATAATACACTTTTGTGGAGTAAGTCCACATTTCTTTATAAATATATCAAGGCCAGTTTTTCTCGTCAAAATCATTAATTGAAAACGGTTATGGTATTAAAAAATAAACGTGGGATTGATACGAAAAAGTTTTAATTTATAGCCTGCACAATTCCCTCCACCACCTGCCACGGCGATACATTTGTATTCAACAGACAATTCCCGTGGCGTAGCAAATTTTATGCGTTGTTCAGTTTTGTGCTAGGATTCTCAATTGACAATTGTCCAGGACTTGGTGCACACTTGCACTTAAGTGTGCGAAAAATTGCCATATAAAAATGTCCGGATGTATTATGAGTGTAAATCTACTCTTTCTCCATATGACGTCGCGTAGATAATGATAAGTAATTTGCCTTTGTAGCTACTAAGTCGACGTGGCCTGTGGGTACGACAGCAAGTCGGACGAATATATCGCCTTGCCACCAAGAATTAAGAGTTAAAACTTTAAAAGTAATCTATTTTTCATTTCACTGATTGTACTACTGTTTGCAAAATATTTTTCGCTACTTTGAAAAGCATAAACTATTTCTCTGAAGTCCTACAAAGTTTTAAATTTAAATTTCATATTTATAATGAGTTTTCACAAGGAAACTGTTACATCTAAAAAATATTCAAATTATTGTAGTAACTGGACGCAAATCAATGACAGTAACAGAGCCTTAAAGTGTCTGAATGATATTTTTAGTAGTATTAGTCAATCTAAAATATTCATTTGACTCATTCTCTAGTCACAAGATTTCTAATATTTGTTGATTGAAGTCTAAAAAAATTGTTTTGTTGAGATTTACGTTTTATATGCAGTAAAAAACAGATTAATTAATTGATTATGTTTCCAATATCTTATTGAATAAATTGCTAACATGGATTATTCATATAGAAATAGTAGAGAAAAACTAAAATCAATCATTTCTTTTATTCAAAACTCTATACTACAATTCGTATTGGCAAAGTTAGACAAAAATGGGCGTTCTCGGTAATATATAGACATTGGGCGTGCCAGTCAATTGACTAAGTACGATATAAACGTAACTCAATGCGGTGTATAAATTCTCTTCATACTTATTCTTTTCATTGCAATCGTAACCCAAACAGGTGGTACATTAATTTTGTCCGGCCATATCCACGTAAAGGCACTCTTTCAAAAGAAATATAAGAGAAGAAAACACTCGTGTTCAGCTCAAGCTTTAATCAATTTGACGTTCTGTAAAGGCAACTTGTTGATATGTATACATCGTATCCGCTACTAACGTGAAGCATATGATCGTCATAAACTATTTGAATTGAACGTTCAGATTATTAAAAAAAAAGAATTGTCCTTCAGGCAATTCTTTTCGTTTGAATTTTCAAACTCTACTTAAATCACTAAATATTTACATGAAGAGAAAATAGATAAAACCACACAGAGGTGGGCTGGAGAAGGCTCGCAGGGGCTCAAACAAACCCCTTGTTTAAATTTACTTTGACCATCGAGCCCCTTGTTCAAATTAGAAAGACAAGATTCTTAGATCGATGCGTGATATAATGTTTAAATATGTATTATAATTAATTTTAAGAAAGAATCGATGTACATTTAGTGTTCCTGACATATGTATGTATATAAAACATGTTGTTTGAGTGAAAAAATAGAACTTACTTGTGTGTCAATCTCGGAATTCTTTGCTCTTACAATCTACTGTAGGTTAATACATTTTTTAGCTTTTGATATGAATTAAATATGATTGTTATATTTTATCATTATATGTAGTAACATTCGATAGATTTAATAATTGTTGCATATTATTATTATTATTACCATATCCGCTCCCAATGTGGAGCATATGGACTCCTAATGGAGTTTATCTCAACAGAAGTGTTTCTACGAGAACTGGTTGTTACCCAGTTGCTCAACCTCTCTTTTTCCAAAGAGAGTAAGGAATGGAAGAAAAGGGTTAGGACAGGACTAGTGGTTAGCTAATCGCTTTCGGTACTCCCCGTTCATAGGATAGGATAAGTGGGAGGGGGGATTCAAGACATCACATGCATCCATGCCTTTGAACAGAAATTCATAAATTGATTGAAAAATCAATTTATAAAACTGCCCGTACTGGGATTCGAACCCGGGACCTCCGTAGTGGTAGCCAATGACGTTGACCACTCGACCACACAAGCGGCAATATGATTTGATATGAATTAAATATGATTGTTACATTTTATCATTATATGTAGTAACATTCGATAGATTTAATAATTGTTGCATATAACTGTATAAAAATAGTTTAAAAAAATCACCCTTTTTCCGGAACACCACGAATAGTTTTGAGATTCAGCGAACTTCTTGTTAAAAGTATTGGCAGCCCACCGCTGATTACACACACCTACGCTTTAAGTCTTAAAAAAATGCTAATTGAATATTGACCTTGCTGGTACTTGTACTCGGACCTTCCTATCTCATCACTAGGGTTCAACCCACACTACAAATACACAGAGGTCGGCAATATTTTGTTTTACAATAATGTCAAATACATAACGATGATTCGTTGGAAGCCAGGTGCTTTTTTTACTGTCATTAGTAATACTTTCGATAACGATAATATTACAAAAATATTTTGATAGAACGAAATATAAACTATAATTGTTGGTGTATACATTTTTTTCATAATGATTTTGAATTAACTATTTATATATGTAATGTTACTTCAAATGGATTGAATCAATCAATTGATAATCCAAAGTAGAATTACATTTACTTTTGTGTGTCAGAAACAAATTGGCCAAGTAATAACCTTGTTTGTGAAAACACTATTGACAGTGTAATTTATCAAAAATATTTTTTATTACTTTGTAATGTTGACTTGCTACAATGTTTTTTTTATTGAAAAATTGATTTTATATTTTAAATAAAACATTTTTAAAAAACAATGGTGCAGTGAATAATAATATTTTCTTATAATAAAACACGTTCTTTTAACTCTAATAAACTGCGAACCACATCTTTTCAGTTATTTTTTATCATGTTTAAAATAATTTTTGGTAACATCAATACGGTAAACTACTAAATAATGCTTAAACTGTATTGTGCTTGCAGTAATACAGATAATTTTAAAGTAAGCAGTATCTATATAATATAATAAACATGGACATAGAAATTAATAACTAAAATTTGAATATTAAAGGGCAGCAAAGAGAATTTTTACCCCAGAAGAAGCCACAACTTTCTAAAATAGTTGGAAGTTTTAAGCCGACGAAACAAAATCTGGAAGCCTGATAGGACCATCATGATTATTTTAGCAAGCATTCAAAATCGTATCTCTTTCAGTAGACATGATTTTACAATTCTAAAGAATTTTCTCAGAATCTTGATTATTATAACCGTGTTTCTACAAAATAACCATAGCCGAATTTCATAAATAAATACTCGAATATTCTTTGCAAAATGAAATGTATATAGTCTACAAAAATAGATGTTTCTTAAAAGAATGAAAAGGTAAAATATTTATTGTAAAAATCACCCATTTTGTATTTACTCATCAGAATTGGATTTTCTTATCATATTACTTGTTTACTGATCTTGCTCATTCACTGAAACCCGTTCTGTATTGTAAACAAACCAGGACTATAAATATATATATCCTTAACATTTATTTTTGTTTTGTAACTTGATTTCACCGGAGCTTACAATATTTACCAAATAATATAATAAGTCTATTTTCACTGTCAGTAAAATTACTTATTTATATATTAAAATATAAAGCACTCTTCTGTGCTAAATCCATACTTATTTATTAGAATCATGACCGGTTTTGCTAATCACTAGCATTTTTAACTGATAAAACTATTTATTAATTCAGGGTTATTTATACTAATTCTAATAAGTTTGTAACAACTTGTTCATACAACCTTTTGTATATGATGCTTTTTCGACAAGTTTTGACATTGATCACCTTAAAAGTAGTTTGTTATATTATATGATTGACAAAAAAATGACGGAAAAGAGCTAGTAGTAAAACTTTAAAAAAATGCAATTAACGTGATAAATTCCATCTGAAAAGTATTTTTGTAAGTAGTATAATTACAAAATTAAAATCTATATATTAATACTCGATAATGTTCGTCCGTCTGAATGATTGTCCGCGATTTTCCCTCCCCCTCCTCCGCCCCAGCCCCGCTGTCACCATTTTTTTATTCATACCAAATACATACTTTTTTCGTTTGTATATGGTCGCGATTTCGCCTTTTCGATGACGTCAAGAAAGACGGTCCTCCTCCCCCCCCCCCCAATCCTGCTCCGCTGTCGCCATTAATTATTTTTTTTATTCATACTAAAGACATATTTTCCAAATACACTGTTTATTATTTGACGAAACAAATCAAATAGCTGAAAAAATTTCATACAAAAAAACGCCGCGACCGTGGATCGAACACAGAACTCTGGATTACCAGTCGAGCTCTCTATCAACTGAGCTAACGTCATAAATATCAAGGCGATAAAAATAGTGTATTTAAAATAAAAATTTGAAAATGGAACGATATTTGCGATTCCTACTGACTTCGATTGTTTGTATAAAAGATTCAAAAATGGAATATTGTCAAATAATGAATGACAAGGTAAATTTATGCTCAAATAGTAATATAAATAAAGTAAGCGAAATAGTTTGATAGATTGGGGTCAACGAGATTAAAATACGGCAAAGTGAGCCAAGTTAGGATGATGGGAAAAAGTGAACTGAACCCACCCTTTTTATTGCATAATTTCAATCATTTTTTCTCTAAAATACATTGTTTATGCTTTCGATGGATTCGTCGGTAACTTTTTGGAAGTTCATTTGAATATAAAATAAAAAATAACTTAGATTATTCCACGTATTGTGCTACAAACTGTGACACGTGTTTCGCCTCTTTCAGAGGCATCCTCAGACAGACTTACTTTTACTTACTGAAAGTAAGTCTGTCTGAGGATGTCCTGAGCGTTTTTTTTTGGTTTATAACATTTTTTTTTTTTGAAAACTTTCTTTTTAAATCACATTACATCTTGATCGTATGAAAATAAATGCTATCAAAATAACAAAATCCGATTGACTAGCCAAGTAAGTTTTTCAAAAAATAAATATAAGACGCAATTATTTCAAGATTTGTTTTTAATCTAGATACATACGTGGTATAGTTAGTTGTTGGCGAAAGCATAGTTTCAGTATGATTAGTAAAATAACATCAGTAAAAATCATTATATATATTCTAAAAAACATGTTCTATTTGGAGAATAAGTCAAAATTTTGATAATTTTGTTTTGATAAAATGTCCAATTAATTTATAATATTTTGCATGTGAAAATTGCATTTTTTATATAAATATAATTTAATTCTTTGCCCATTTATTTTCCGACTTTTTTCTCACATTCCATTGAAGTGAAAAAAAAGTTCAATAGATATTAAATTATTCTAAAAATTAGAATATTAGATTATTCTAAAAATTCCAAAATCTATATATTAATAGTCGATAAAATAATCACTTTTCACAAATCACAATTAACAATTCACAATTCACAAATGTGTGCGTACTGATGTCCTCGGGTCTTATTCTTTTTCTACGAAATATTTTTGTTAGCATATTTGAAAATTAGTTGAATAAAATATATATACTACGAAAAATGATTGTTAGCAACCTTGAACATTATTCCAAAAATTTAATAATTTACAATTTAAAAACTGCAGGGCTGTCGATATATGCGCCGAGATCGATTTATGCTACTATGAAAAATGATTGTTAGCAAACTTGAACATTATTCCAAAGATATAATAATTTACGAAATTTCTGCTACTTCGAAAAATAGTTGTTAGCAAACATAAACATTATTCCAAAAATTAGGTAATTTACGAGGTCTATTTCTGCTAATAGGAAAAATAATTGTTAGCAAACTTAACATTATTCCAAAAATTAAATAATTTACAATTTAAATACTACAGGGCAGGGCTGTCGATATACGCCCCGATATATTTATTTTATTTTAAGAATCTCTGGCTTATTCAATAAATAGGTTTGTAATTTTCTGACTACTTAAAAATGCAACAAAAATCCCCCCGTTGAGGTCAACGGGCTTACAGCTAGTATGTATAAATTCAATAGTAAAAATTTCGAATGCTTAAAATTTTTCCTATTTTTAACATAAATGCAGTAAATGTCACGTTATTTGATTGATATTTTAAACTATTTTAAATTATTATTTTTCATTATTGAGTCATAAAAATGCGCTTTTTATACACAGCCTTTAATTAAGTACCTGAAAAAATAATTTGTCATTTTTCTCAAAATCTTGCCACAGGCAACAAACAATAAAACTGATGTCTTTTCTGAGAGGCCTAGTACAGTAGCTGCAAAACACTGCAAAAAATAATTTGTGTACAAATTATTAAATATATTTTTAAAAAGCATGGATATCTGTGATGTTCAAAAATTCTCTCATACTAACCTTTCCTAAAAATGAAACGTTGAAAAAGCGATTACCCTAACCACTGATCCTGTTCTAGCTATATCCGTCTATTCTCACTATTTAAAAAAAAATATCGAGCTTAAGCTATTGAGTAACAAGCAGTTTTTATAGAATCACTTTTGTAAGATTAAAACAATAATAAGTTAATAAAATTTACATTGGAACCGGACAAGATTAATAAAATTGTAATAGTTAAAGAGCATAGCATTAATAAAAACACATTATTTCACTTTATTTAATAAGTTAGGACCGGTGTTGCTCATTGTCAACTGAACACAACAATAAGTATAACAATTATTTTGTACAAAGAGCATAATAACTATTTTTTCGTAACAGATATTTATAATAAATAACGGATTGAATAAATACACGTTATTTTTAAATTGGAATAATTGTTTTTACTAACCCATATATTAACACAAAATATAACGTTACATTTTTTTTAAATACAATATGTTATTGGGAAATGTTAGTAAAGTACGACATTGAATCATAAGTTTGTCTACTAAAAAATATTCTAAAAAAGATAACCTAAAAAAGAAATTCCATAATGATTTTCCATCTGGATAATAACGCCATGAATGCGATTATTTACAGCACATAAATACATTACAGTCTTAAAATTTAATATGCACACGTCTAGTAAGAGTAACACGTATTTGCAAAGCAAATTGGAGCAAGCGGTTGGTTGGAATATGTACGGTACTTTGCGCCGTACATCTTCATCCTGGGGTGAAATAACCCATATGTACTGGCATTCTAAATTGTTTTACGCAACTCAAAACCAGTATCTTTTCAAAGTAAAGTTACATTAAAATATAGCAAAATTATTCTTTTGAATACTTAAACATAAATAATTCAATAAACTCACAATAAACAATATTTATTTTGATAGATGTTATATATTAAGGTCGTTTTGCACTTGGGAGCAAATGTTCTGGGACATGACCCTTAACATTTACGTTTATGTTCCAGGAACTATGTTCAGAAATATTCTTCTTGAACACGCGAGGGGTCACACAGTGGTTGCAGAAATGTTTAAAGTTGAGGTTATGTTGGTCAGTGTTGCGGTCGAACGAAAGTTATTTGATGTTATTTTCATGTAATTAATACGAGTTAAATTATAATACCAATAAGTCCCTTACAATAATATTACACTATTTCAATCCGCCGCAATGAAGTCCTATACAGCATATATAATATGAACCTTAGAGAGATAAAGTGAGCCAACTAGTAACATGGTAAAAAAAAATCTTGGACGTCCAATCACGTATTTACTTGGTGTTTCGTTGGATTGGAGTGGTCACAATTTTTCGATGCCACAAGTGTTTGAGATTCTTAGAGAATTTCGGAATGTGGGCTTTCGGGAATGAATCACTGTGACAAAGTGAGAAATTGAGATGTTGTAAAATAATTTTAAAAAGTCAAACACCTTTTTCTTAGCTCGATGACTTCTGATGAAAATCCTAGGAATTGACAGAATTGACTATTGAAAAATGACAAAATTTTCTTTTAAGCTTCATCCTTTAAAAAATTACAACTGCCAGTGTCTGCAGCGCGAAATATTTTTTTAGCAGATTTAACGGACTTTTTGCTACTTATCGGGATTCCGAGATTGGATACCCTAGTTGCATGCGGTGTTGAAGGACAGTGCACAACATGGAATGTTGCGCACTGTACTGTCGATTTGATACCGTACTAGAAATTTCATTTTACATTTTACGAAAAAAAAACGTGGCTTTAACGTCGGTCTAACAACACAATATAACAATATGGTTGTGTGAACCAGTGCCTCACAGGTCGCAACGTTTTCTCGCCTACAGTATGATGATTTTATGCTCGGGCAAAGTATTAAGTATGAGAGCAATTCACCACGGCACACCTTACATCAACTCACAGCACACCAATGTGCCACGTTACGGTGAATACAAGGCACTGGTGTAGACTGTGGCATGAATTCATATCGACTTGTTTGACCGACGTAAACGCCACGTAAACTACCTCGCGTAAGTAAAGAAAATGCGTTTTTATTGATTTATCGCTTTTAATGTATAAACCCTTATATTTTTAATATTAAAACTTTTTTTTGGTATCCATTTCAAATGAGTAGAAAAAACTTTTTATATAGAGTGAATTTTACGATTGTTCATTAAAAAATCTTATCCATATTTTTTGTACGTTTTATACAGACATATTGACTTAAAAAAATCTTTATTCACATTTTTAACACTTGACCTAAGTGCTTTTCCGAATAATTCATTTGATATCACACTAATTTATTGTGTTTAACATTATTTAAGTGACCATTAATTGTATTATAAACATTTTTCCATTTTCAAATTTATAGTTCAATGGTGCAAGACTCGCCCATTGCGTTGTCACATCACCGATTATCATGCATCCGGCTTGGGCACGTGCTGCGGATGTCTCGAGAGAGCCTCGATCAAGCCCTTTTTTCCAACCGCTTAATCCCGTCATCCTGGAAGACTGCTAATGACTATCTTTTTGATATCTTGGAAGCTACGGAACACAGGATCGACTTGTTTGAACACGCTGATAATATTCAAAATCATTCAATATGGTGAATTGATGACTCGGAAAGGAAAAATATGATGGCAAACTTCATAATATAATGATTATAACCGAACACACATTTTGACTCAAAATTTAACTTTACGTAATTAGACACAAAAATATGGGGTCTTATGCCGCAGTGGTTAGCGTTATTGGCTTCCGTGACGGATATCAAGGGTTTGAGTCCCAGTATGAACAACATTTTATGATTTCTGTTTGAATGCATGTGTGTTTGTGATGTTTAAAAATTCCCTCCCACTTTTACTATCCTTTATTTACTAGGCGTAGTAAAAACGAGATTAGTTAACCATTAGTCCTACCATAGCCTTATCCTTCTATCCCTACGATTCACTTTGTAAAAGAGAGGTTTAGCGACTGAAACAAATAGTTCTCGTAGAAAAACTTCTGTTGAGGTAACTTCATTATGAGGGCATATGCTCTACATTGGGAGCAGACATGGATTAAAATGATGCACAACATTTAAGCTACCAGATTTTATTATTACCTTTACTAGTTGTGTAAACGTAGCTAACGTTTTACGGTCGCCTTTCAAAATTCTATCTCATATTAAATAAGTTTATCCCTCACATTTATGATCATAGAAAAATTTGTAATGCATAAGAAAATGAAATAAAGAATTTTAATGATAAAATCATTATTTATTTATATATTATCTTTACCAAAAACATTTGAATATTGTCACAGCTATACTCTAATACAGTGCTCCGAAACCTTTTCTCTCCCACTGCATTCCAAATTTTTCTCCAGATTTCCGCAGCCCAGTTCAAGTATGCATATATGTATATATGCAAAAATATCATTAGACATCGTTCTCAATTGTATAATATATATTTTAACATCAGTACTACAATTAGGCAAATTTGTTTTGATCATTTTTTGAACAAATTATTTGATCTTTTCTTCACTGAAAGAATGCGCTGCGGCACACTTATCATCGCCTCACGGCACACTGGTTACGGAGCACTGCTCTAACATACAAATCGCTATCATGCAGGTTGTATTCATTTGTATCAGCGCATAACATATTTTATCAAACATTTTTTTTTCAGATGTTTAACAATTATTACATGTTTTTATTGTTGTGGCATATGTACATATATTGGCCTAAATTGTTTTATCTTTATATATTTATCTTTATAAGTGTGATATTGATCAAATTTACTGTGTATTTAATCTTGGCCATTTTATCCTGTCGTTTTTTTTAAAGAGTTAGAAAAAGAAGAAAATCAGTTATTTTTTGCCTTACTTTTTTCCTGACAGATTAATGAAAAGTGCAATACTTAATTGTCATTCACAGAATGCATGCTTTATGTTTATCAATTAAATGATTATCAGCTTTATTTAAAATTTCGATATTCTGAATTAAATAACCTAATAAGTCAATATAAAACATAAAATACGTCATACGAAGCCGCTTTCTTTTTTTATTCAAATTACAGAGACAAGTTACTAGAGTTACGGGAAGGATTTGCAAGTCATTCTCATAACTCTTTTCTTGGAGGGCGCATGGAGATGTTAGGGTGAACTGCGACAATTTGATCCACGCCTAGAGTCGATTTCATGCCATATGTTCTCAGCTCGGTACCTACCGAACAGATTCTAAACTTAGTAATATGCCATACAATAGTCAGGTTTACGTTACAATAAAATAAAATTGAAAACCGGATGAAGCATAGGTTTGTGTCACATTCTTTTGAACTGTCTTATCTAATTATTCTTATTGGTCACTTTTTGGGTGTTCACTGTCAATATTTGGTGGGAATCAGGGGTGGGCTGGAGGGAGCTCGGAGGGGATCGCGCGACCCCCTTGCTAAATTTCAGCGCGGCCGGCGAGCCCCTTGTTAAGATAAGAAAATCATTCGTCTTAGATCAAATCAGCACATAAATACAATCTCTGTTGATGGTTAAATTTTATTAAGAAACGAGACTTAATAGCCAATTCATTTTTTCATTCAGCGTTGTGGGCTTCCGTGCCGGACCTTATGGGTTCGAGTTAATCACTAGTCCTGTCTTAGCCTTATCATTCTATCCCTACTACTCTCTGTGGAAAAGAAAAGTTGAGTGACTAATTAACAAACAGTTCTCGTAGAAAAAAAAAATGTTGAGATACCTTCATTAGGAGGCCATATGCTCCACATTGGTAGCCAAAATGGATACAAATAAATGGATAAGATTTATCGAGCCCCTTGTTAAGATATTGGCAGCCCACCACTGGTGGAAATGCTTTATATTAAGAAAAACACAATATTTCTTTGTACTTATTTTCACAGTTTCGCTCTTAGCGAGTATTATCAACTGATAAGAAATACAATTTAAAAATGCTATTTATACAAAAACAAAATTGAAGTGAAAGTATGTTCACAATTTGCAATTCTTTTCAATGAATTGACAAATTACAGTAAAAATTATGAATAAGTCTTGACTAAGACAAATTTAAATGCTTAACATCTCACACTGAGATTGATTCTCAATGGTTATTGAATAATAAGTATTTGAAGTTATACTTTTCAACGTTAAATATACTCAAAAAATACAGTATTCATTTGTTAGTACAATATCAATTGATAATGCTCGCCATGATCAAAATCGATCCTGATCTTGGTAAATAAAACTGGAAATAAGTACAAAGGAATATTGTGTTTTTCTGAATATTCTTAGTAAAAAAATATATAAATCATGATGAATGTGTATTAATTAAAATAAAACACAATCTTAGACCCAGATTTCATAAAACAATAAGTTCTGATTTAATTAAGTGACTTAGCATTTTAAACTTTTTAATTATTCAACGATTTTAACTTTTAAAATATTTAAAAAAAGTGTGTTTAGCTTCTAAAACATTATTTTTGTGTCTTCGGACTAAGCATTAATAGTTTCTTTTATACAATAGAATACAAATATATATATATATTATAACTTACGTTACTATGTTTTTCTTGTAAAGGTCTACTTACTCAAGGCCAGTAAAACTTCAAATAATACACGTTTAAAAATTAGCTTGAATTATTGCTGTATGTGAAATGTGTTTCAAAAAAATCCCTAAAATATTATGAACCAGTAGGAATTCAATTGTAAAATTAAGAGGGGTGACGCGTTGCATAACCGGCCGACCATCAATCATGCATTATATAGTTTGCAGTTGTTCTTGCTCTTTGTTTACTGTTTTCTACGTAGACTGTATTGTATCGTGTGACGTTATTTCATATAAAGCCACCCTTGGAGGCGTCCAAAAGTTATAAGTACGCAACATTAATTAATTACTCCTTGCGTTTACTTTTTGTTTGTTTTAAAGTGCCACTTTTCCGTCGAGTAAATAGTCTGTAACCCCGCGCCGCAGATGAGGAGCTTTTGCGGGGCGGAGGTGAAAAGCTACATACAGGGTTTGTTTACCTTGTGAGCCGCGACCCACATTGGGTTAACGATTTTATCGTTTGCCTCCCCTAAGTCACAAATACACAAAATAAATTACAGACATCTATATAAAATGTTCTCAAATTTTTCAAATGATCTAAGTACAACAATATATTACATATGTCAATTGAAATGTCCGCATATTGTGAACGCTCAACTCACTTCACGTTTAATTTACGTTAAAAAAATAAAGCTTTGCCAAGTAGTGACGCTTTTGAGTTGTTGTAAAGCATTTAAATACTCGATTAGAAACTGTCATAAATTAATATCTCGATCGAATAGAATACAATTTCCAAACAAAATTTTGGACTGAGTTTCTCATTATTTTCTCGAGTATGGATTTCGATGAAATTATTCAAATCTCGTATATTTCTACCTTTTACGATATATTTATTTATAAGTGAGATTATCATTAAAACACAGTGCATCAAAATACTCACCAAAGAGTCCATATGTTTAAATAAGGTGTAGACGTGGTTAAATAATAATTATATAGCTGAGTTGATTAAAATAAAAGTACATTCTTATCATTTTGTGATCGATTTTATTAGGCATTTATTTATTCATGCTATTTCAACTTAATCTTAAATATTTTATTTTTGACGTTATAAACCATATACTTTTCAGTCATATTATTAATTCATTTCCATAGACATACATCACATAATTGGATTACTTTATGCAAAGCGATATGAGAGAAAAAAGTAAAATTTCTCATGGTTTTTGTTAAAAATGCACGAAAATTACGCTCAAGTGCCTACAGTGGAGCAATCCTGTTTTTTTTCGTTTTATATTTTTGTCCGTTTGTATTCATTACCGTTATTTAAAATACGCCATGTTCATTAATTTTACATTAGAAAAATACCAATATAGGCTCTTTGTAGACCGAATCAATCATTTTTTTTCTATCTTTTCAAACTGAATTTAATTCTAAATATTTAGTAAGATTTCAAAAGTATTATTTTTAATTTAAAAATTTTAATTATCATACATTGATTTTTTTTTTTATTCTCTTGTATACTTGTTTGTGAAACACAGGAGTGTGAAACGAATACAATGAAAAGAATTATTATACATCTGTCAAATTGATCAAATAAAACATAAAATTAAATACGTGTCGTAAATTGGTTTACAATAAACATTACCATGTGGGCAGTTTTTTTCTAAAAAAAAATGTTTAATAAAAAAATCTGACAAAAATTAAGCATCGATAAAATTGAAAATTGTGCGTTAAATTGTTTCAATTTTATTTTATTTTCTCGTATTATTTTCACTTTAATGTTTAATCACATTTTCAATTTAGGAAATTAATTTATCTTTACAATCATATTGCTAACTTAATACAATCAAGTTCTTTTGAAAATACTCACTATTCATACGTTAAGTTAAGTATTTGAAATATTTTAGGGTTGAATTGAGCCAGCCGAAAGTCTGAAATGCTGTTGAGTTATAGTTACGCCTCTGTGAATGTTTCACTTAGAAACGACATGTTAGAAAAAAGAAATATTTCGGATAAGGTTCGCGACGTAGACATTACAGAACCCTTGTGCACATCATTCTTTCTCTCTTACTCTTGGCCTCAGAAGGCTAGCGTGCGCTGAGAAATGGACTTCTATTTATTTACTTCGCTCTTTTACGGCCAAACAGCCACTTTACCTCTATTTATCCGCAGAGCGAGCAGGCTGAAAAAATAAATATTTGTCGGAGAGGCGCGCAGCATTGATTTTTCTGTGAGGTAATGGAGGCGATCTATAATTCAAGTGTCAGCGAAAAAACGGCTATGAGAATCAATCACTGGACAAAGCATATCTTTGCTTGAACAATGATATACAAATATTTTCTTTGTTATTCAGTATAATGATGACGGAAATATTTAAATAAAATAAAAAGGCTTAAAAATAAAGAAGTTTCAGTTTTTAATAAAGCATAAACATTAATTTTTATATTAAATGGAATTATAACTAAATGTTCTATATTTTATTGTTTGAATATAATATTTTCACCGATTATTGGCAGTAAACACCCTTAACACCTCCATGCCCATGATGCAATCGTAAATAGTTGATCCATTAAATCATTCAATATTTCTCTTAATATTGTCATTAAGTATTTATCATTTTAGGTATTCTAGCATACACACATTTTTTAAATTATTGTTTATCTTATACTTATTGAAAAAAAAATATTTGACATTACAGCTTACGCCAATGCGTCAAATATTTTTAAAGTTTTTAAAGATGAAAGATCATACGAGATACACTCGATGAGAATTTTTGTAAGTCACATGAGATTAACTCAAGGAGAATTGACGTCACAAACACCCATGTCTTAGATCTCAATTGAAAAATTGAAAAAATCCAATTTGACAATGTGATCTTACCGGGAATCGAACCCGGACCCCCCCCCTGATCGGTAGAGCAAGCTCTAACCAACTAGACCACAGCGGGCGACAACTTATGTTTAAATACAGTCAATAAACAGTGAAACTGAGATGCCATCATGGCAGGGAACGTGATTTTTTAGGATGATATGTTACGGGTTAATGAAATTAATACGTTGTGAATATTTTTTATTAAACTAATAATGTTGTGGATGCATTTGACAGCTACTCAATGAAAACTTCATGATAATTTTGACTCCAAATCACAGGGCAAGCTAATTCATTACTAGACACGGTGGTTTTACTGGAGCTTGGCCGGTCAGTGGATAAGCCAGTATGCAAATGTGGCTCTATGAAACAGGATGCTAAACACATCTTCTACGGGAGTGTCGTTTAATGTACGTTGAAAGGGAAGAACTGTGCTAGTCAATCCAACCTTCTATTGGACCGATCGGCCACGCCAACTTGAGAGGTTGATTTTTGGGAAACTTAAATGCTCGCCACCAAGTCTGGGGCATTTTCTCCTAAGACACTACCAATCAAAGAAAAAACTGTACATATGTATATTAGATACACTTAACTTTTGTTACGCCACTGGATACTACCGTATAAAATTAAAGGATGTAAAAGCAGTGGTGGTTAGAGAAGGCCAAATAAGCTACTCAATAAAACAAGTTTTTAAAATTGATATTAAAAATTAACAATGTGTTATTTCACTGGTTGTGTAAGGGCTGTTAAATAGCTGTGAAATATTTGAATGGACAATGTTAATTGTGATTCATTTTTGAATAAAAATATGTTGACAACTTAAAAAACGGTTGGTTAAAAAAACCTATTTTCTGTAGCTTAACTATATTTGACCTGTATTGAAACCGAATATTTCGTTTAATATTTGCAAATTATAGCCGGTAAACTAAACTGTGAAATAAATATAAAAAATGACAAAAATTCCAGATTTATATACATTTATGTTGACTTGAATACTGAACTATTATAAAGAAAGCTCAAAAAGACGTACAAACATACGTCCCAAAATTATTTTCAACGACTGATGGTTATGGATGGTATAATATTCTTTTTATCAAAATATCGTATTTTATATTACGCTTTTGATGAAAAGACCGCTCCGTGTTTATATAAAAAAGCCCGAGTGACATTTCGTGAATTGAAAGTGATATATCGTTTGGGTTATTGATAGGTGGAGTTTCTTATGAACATGTATTATATTATGGAAGACATATGTATGTGCAACATATGGCACGTGGACTGTGACGTCACGTTCTTGTTAGGGAGAACGTGACGTCATGTTCTGCAACGTGCACAATTCTAAACTAAGCTAAGTCTTCTATTTTTCTTGATACTCAGTCGACGTACTCTTGCTTGCGTGCTATTTTTATTTACTACAACAGACAATTTTATTCACTACACTAATCTTCGGTTCACTTGGAGATGTAGACGATATAACATTATATTATTCAAACAAATATTGGTGAAAAATAACGACACTTTATATTACAGAATAACATATTGTTATATCTAAATTGTTGCTTATTGAAAGAATGAGAGCTTTTTTAATAGCAAGCATCGCATAATTTAGGAACTTTTTCAAATTCAATTTGCCATAAATATCACTTACCATAAATTGATTCAAAATTATTTTTAATAAATTATTGGCTTTTACGAAATGCTTGTTTTTTCTAGATATAATCAAATTATTCATTTCTTTAATTTAGGGTATTGTAATAAAATATATATTTTTAGCATTTGAGAGCAAGTGGGTGGTGTTTTTATATTATCGAGCAATGATTAATCCCAGATGAAAACGATTATTTCTGCTTCGTTTTAATGATCTATTTCATTTTTCGTTGAATAAATATAAAGTACGCGGAATTTAAAAGATGTGGGAGAATTTCTATCTAAATATTTAGTACACATAATTGTCAAGCAAATAAATATTTAAAGGCATTATTATGAACATTAACTTATCATAAGTCACATATTTGACTAACCTTTTCAGATATGAAAAGATTATTTATTTATTTATTTAATTAACATTGCAAAAGGTTGACAAATTGTAAATTTAAAACTTTTACAATGGAGAAAAAAAATAGTACAATTTAATATTAAAATCAGTAGAAAAAAAAATGGCAAAGAAGTCAACTGAGTAAGCTTCGACGAACTCTACTTTAATACATAAAAAATAGTATTCGTCGGAACTCACCCACGTCTACGTATAATATGTCGACATCCGAAGCAATATTGTTGAACACCGTTAAAGCTAAAAGATATAAATGTTTATTAAGATAAATAAATATGAATTATACCTTATTTTTCTATAAGACCAGTAATAGTGGGTGGGAAGAATGTCAGTAGTAAAATCTATTACTTGATTAAAAATAAAATACTCTTGACTTCGCAGTCAATCAAGGCAGAAGTCTAGGAAAATTATTATTATAAAGTTAGCCATTGTCATAAATTTATTTGGTAGTTAATTGAAAACGTCGATGAATATGATAAATATTTTTTTTTTTATCTCACTTCATTAATCTACTGCAGTGATTGAAAACTTTGCATCTAGATTCTAGATAGACACTTCGAATAAATTACTTTTGACATCGTATATTTATTTTACTCTGTATGTTAAGAAATCAAAACAAACCAAAAAGCAGCAATGCGCCAAGCGGTCATTCTAATTGAGAAGTATTATATAAATAGTTGGACTAGAATGACAAACAGAACACCACTTTTTCTCGATTTTATAAAGAAGCTCATTTGATTCAATGCTCAAATTTTCACAAAGGTGTCATATGAAAATGAGCTAAGAACTCTGCTTATATGACGGGTGAGAGCTTTAAATTCCATCATATCTGTTGAGGAAATCATTTTAAAAAAATTGGGTCATTTACAAAAAAAAACACAGTTTGAGAATTGAGTTTCAAAAAATGTTCAAAGTTTTGATATACGTTATCTAAATATACAGACAATCCCAAAAAAAAAATACTTTATGTAAGGCAGTTTTCAATAATTTACTCATGACTTTAAAAAGTTTCCAGAGTCCTTATTGCGACCCAATGATTCAATTTTTATTATGGTAATGCTTATATTAATTATTAACAACGCATATGTTTATGACACCCATTTTATAAATGTATATTTTATTTCGTGTTGGCAGTTAGTGATATCTTGTCTTAATTATTAGAATGTTTTATTACTTCATTTTATTTTAGTTTCCCACGGTAAAAGAAAAGTAGAAAATGTTATCGACTATTCTTTTACAAAAGAAGAATTAAATAATATGTGGTTATTTTAGATGAGATTTGGAAGCCATATTATGCTGATATTCTTTGATGATGAGCGATGGATTTGCTATTTGAGGAAAAAAGTTCAACGGTATAGACTTTCCCCTCACAGAAATAAGATTGATTAGCACCCGGCCCATACATATATTTTATATACATAATAGAAGTGTATACAAAGTGTCAGGAACGTAATACAAGGCTATTTCTGCCACTTATTTTAGGCGTTTCAAAAACTCTACTGTTTTTCTTTATTCATATCGTATTTCTTTTGAAATCAATATTTTTAATAACATTCCTCATAATTTTATGAGTAAGTGGACAACATGTTTTTTTTTTTTTTACATTTAAAAGACCAGTAATGCTTGAATATTAGTTTTTTTTGTTTTTAACTGGGACAAAAGGTATGTATCGGAAAAAAAATGATTTTTTTTTAAATATCATATTATTAACTGTTTGTTTATTAATTTTTGGTGGGTTTATATAACAATAAATAGTGGTGGCAGGTTGAATTCTGAGTTCTATATAAAAAACAAAATTCGAATATTTCCATTAAATAAATTATTGCTTTTGTTACATATAATTTCGGAGAGAAATGCGGTAAATTATCACAAA
Organism: Himalopsyche anomala; assembly: GCA_031772345.1. Taxonomy (NCBI): domain Eukaryota; kingdom Metazoa; phylum Arthropoda; class Insecta; order Trichoptera; family Rhyacophilidae; genus Himalopsyche; species Himalopsyche anomala. The sequence continues at coordinate 9,574,884 of CM062827.1, forward strand.
AAATCTATTTACTTGAATAAATTATTTTTAAGTAAATATTATATTCGATACTTCTCTGGTTCTACATTAGTCACAATGCTCACCCAAAATACACTTACGTTTTGGACCACAATATGGCATGGAATAATAGGAAACTTCATAATTACATGATCATTGAATATGATAGATATATCTCTATATGCTTGATTTGGTGGCTCAATTGAATGCTTATTTCAATTAAAATAGGAAGTGGATTTTTTCAGTTACATATTGAATTTAAATAATTTGAGTTCATAAATTACATAACGCCTTGAAAGAGTTAATCCATTTGTTTTAAAAAATGACATCATACTCAAAATGTTTATCGCTTTGAAAAAATGTGGGATATATTAAACATTCATTTACTAAGCGTCAGTTCAAGTTCATCCGTGCACTTGAACGCCTGAAGATGCTGAAAGGCGAAACCCGGGTCGTAAGTGACAAAATCTGTGAGTACGTACATAGTTTGAACGATTCAAATTTAGTGGGATATATTAATTTATATATTAATTATAAGTTAAATATTCTTTGTGGGTTGAGATTATAGAGTGAAAATATATTTACAGGTCATAATGTTTCATTTTCCCAGAAGTACTTGGACTAGACACGTGAATTGTTTTGATTCGTTTTAACTTGTTTCTGTAGCTCAAAATCATGTTATTTGTGATAATTACTCAATTAGTTGCAGTTTTTTTTACCTTTCGTGGGTCAATTGGTGAAAATTGACTCTCAATATAACGTGAAAGAGGTATAATATTTTTATTTATTTTATACCAACGTAATTTGATTAAGGGCTTGATTTTTTTTGTGCTTATTGTTTTATTTATAAGTGGTTCCTTTGCGATTGGGGGTTTAAAGAACAAAAGCGACTGTTTTTCATAATCCTAAAATTTCAATCAAATAAATTGTTGCTTTTCTTTTATAGACAAATCGTCTGAAAACAGTAATGTTGAATATTTTTATTACTATTAGTTATTAAGTATATTACAATTTTATTTTAATTTACATTGTTTTGTTAAATGCATTGACAGCTGCCGTTTTTGCTTTAAAGTACTAGGTAAACTTCCGTTTTTTTATAAGCTCTTTTTTCATTGTACCAAAAATTGACATGCCTAATTAAAAAAAATTAAAAAACTACCATATCGAAAATTGTTGCCACGATGACATATCTAACCCGTTTTCAACAAATATTTAGACTGCCATTTTTTGTTTCAAGAGCTCTCAATTATATGGTACTTAATTTTAAAAAAATACATTGATTGTATCTTATGACTGAGGAAAATAAAAAACTAATCTAAAAAAAGGGAAAAACGATACAAAGACAAAACAAGCTTAATCTTATCGATATTTCTGTCTTCAATTGAGTATAAAGAGTTTACAATGAAAAGACCCAACAGCTTAACACCAAAAAAAGATTTTTCCGTGTACACACTTGTAAGTTGTTACGATAAAAATACTCGACATTTTAGTTTACCGATTTTGAAGGAGCAAGTGAATTTTATTTACTAATCTTTACCCTTCACGTGAGATTAAATATCCAAATGAATCGAGTAATCGCCAAAGTTATTTTGGAATGATTTAAAATAATAATATTTGAAAAAAGTTTACAAGAATAAGTCTTCTGATATTAAGTTTATCAATTAATTCTTTGTAATAATAGATTTCCCAATTGTCGGTTTTTGGATAATTGATGCTTATAATATCCAATTAAGATAAGTCGTCATTCATATCATAGCAGTATTATAACAAAATCCAATCAACAAAAATATAGCTTGTAAGCTTAGTGGCAACAGTACTTAATAAGTATTAATTAGTTATTCCCAATGTAACGAGTTTTTTTTAAAAGAAAGCAAGAATCATTTTTAGCTTAACAAATGGCTAAATTTACTTTTTGCTAATATTATTAGGGTCTCCAATCCGAAAGGACAAACGATATTTTTTTTAAGTTTAACAAAGTGACTATTTTTAGGTGACAAATAAAATGATCTATTTTGATCTGCACAAGGAGTTCAAATATATTACTAGTTTTAAATGGATTTTACACCACATTTCAATATATACAAACGTCAAAAGGAAATCTGTTCTGTATTACGTTCGAAACTGAAGCTTTCAAAAGAGAATCTTAAATTATAAATTGCATATTGGAATTTTAATAATTGTGTTTTATATAAAACCTTATTCTTGCATTATCATTTCTTTAAATTATGTAATGAAAATATATGTGCAGTATTTTGACAATAAACACACGTAAAATAATATATAAAATTGTTTATAATTTATTTAGTTAATAAATTCAAACCTATGATCTTTACAAAATCTTATTTAATTGTTGTAAAAAATATAAAAATACGATTCACTACTAAAACAGTATTGACCGAATATATTTTTTTAAAATTAATACGATTCTTTAAATATTTCTTTCAATATATTTTGTTTTATATCAGATATTTTTTATTGTTTTATTGAACACAAATTAAGTCTCATTATATTTACCATATTATGTCTAATATAAAGTAAGCACTATTGTTTTCCTTAACTATTCAGGTAACCAGAGTACTAACAAAGGCATGATCGGCTCTGTAAAAGATGCAAGAATATTGTTGAGTTGGGTGTAAAAGCTTTGAATGTCTGGTTATAGGACTAGACAGAAAATGATGGAGGCTGATCATTGAAGAAGCGAAGTATTAACTTGGCTGTTGTTTCAAAAAGAAGAATCGATTTTTTTTAAATATGGCTATGTATGTTTTTCTATTAAAGCTTATCTTAAAAATAAAAATCGTAAAGATATAAAAATAGGACTATTGCAGGACTAGTGGTAAGTTTATCGCTCCCACAACGCTTCGTTTCGAGGACTATATGAGTGGTAAAAAACTTGAGATACTTAGATGTCGTTGAAAAAAAAGTGGATTAAAAAAACTGTTTATGAACCTGTTATTTAAACCAGTAAACACCGTTACTAAAGTGATTGAAGTTTATTTACAAACAGTTCTAATAGAAAAAATTTTTTTAGATACACTCTTTTAAAATTTTATATTTTCTGCAACAATTTCGCATACAAGATTTTATTCTCTACGTATTTGACACTATTTCAGTTAATTATGTTATAATAATAGTAACTGGTGCTTAAAAATATTTAATTTCTTAAAGTTAACATAATTATTGGTGAATTTGTGCTCTAGTCAAACTTCATATTTTATAAACCTTGTTTGATAAGTGGGTCCGATTGTATTTTTGTTTAAGATATACTATTACAGAGATTTCAGTTTTTCATATTAAATAGAAAATTTTAGAAAAAAAATCATCAATTTGTTTTTATGGAACTCGTCCATATTGATACAACTGTTATTAGACCTAAAATACTAACTTTAATTAAAATTTCAATATAAAAAAAATGATACCGTTATTTAAAAAAAACACCATAAATATCCGGGCCCTGGTTTCAGTAATATTAGTATAGTTATCCTTAAGCAGAATCAGCTCTGATTATCATACGAGAACTTTAAAACTTTATACTGATGGAGTAAACTGAAATATTCATTAAACCAAACGTCTTTTTCGTGAATTTTCAATATGAGCGACTAGTTTTATTTTAAAATAAAAGTAGATTCTCTCAAAAAACTTAAAATGAAAAAACAATTGAAACACATTTAAAATATATATTCACTAACACTGTTTAATGGCCATCTTCCATAACGCAATAACGATCAAGAAAATAATCGAGATAATTGATTACAGATCTGATTGATTGTTTAACCATGTACTACTGTACTAAACTAAAAAGCCACTTTCTAATATTAAATCTTTGATATTAATAATTACTTAGACATTTCAGCACCATCTCTTATGTGCTGCTTATTTAACAGCTGTCTTTCTTATTGTTCATTGTGTCATGATTAAGGAAGCAAATGCATTTATATTGCCATGCATTATTTTACTTTTCTAAAAAAGAATAGTAAAATTAATAAAAAAAAATTGGTTCAGTCAGTCACTATCTTTAAGTTGTGTTTATTATAATACTATATGTATTCATTCACTGAAAATTTTGTATAGTAGTTTTTCTAGTAATGGTATTCTTTCTTCAATAAAGAATCAGATATTTCGTGTCGTTTACAATAATCGCTTTGATAAAAGAATATTGTTTATCTTTATAGAATTTATTCTTAAGATCCTTGGGGGTACTCCTGTTGCCTGAGAAAAGGCTGATGATTATATTTTATATTATTACACATATTATATGTTATATATATAATATATATAAGAAAAGCGTTCAGCGTTACTGCCTAAGGTTCTGTTGCATAATATAGTAGCGTAAAAGATCGCGGGTGGCAAATTGTCTTCATCAATCTCCAACTCACTGCCCCGTTTCTATTTCGCTCTATTTCACTTCACACACTTTCCCCACTTGCTTCAAGTCATCCGAAGCGTTTTTACGTTCACCTACTTACATAAAAATATACCAGATTCCAAGATAGCGAATAAATAATTGTTAATTAAATACCATCGATCATGATGGTTGAACGTTAAGCCATAGGCTTCTATCGTGTGATAAAAGTATCAAATTATGGTTTGTGATTACATATAGTCAATTTTAAAATAATAGATTTTAAGGTGTCCACTGACAATAATTGTATTGATAATAAAGTATTATATCACATAAAAAATGAACACTTTTTAAATTTGAATCGTTCAAATTATGTACACTCCCACAGATTTTGTCAGTAATGACCCGGGTTTCGCCTTTCGGCATCTTCAGGCGTTCAAGCGCACGGATGAACTTTAACATCCGTGCGCTTGAACGCCTGAAGATGCCGAAAGGCGAAACCCGGGTCGTTAGTGACAAAATATGTGGGAGTGTACATAATTTGAATGATTCAAATTTAATATTGAAATTTCACCTAGCACCTTCAGTCGAAATCTTAAATGAACACTTTTTACTTTATTTATAGTTTATATTTATTTTCGCTATTAATAGTTCTCGTTATGAATGAAACCGTATCGGATCTTTATTAAAAAATGTATGTCTTTTGTCCAATATAATATTAAAACATTTTTTAAATTAATATCAGGACCGGTTTCACTCATCATTAGTTGATATTCATTTTTATTTTTATAAACCGTTTCTGATATTTTATTAAAATTTGGATAAAGCACAAACTAAAAATAAAAAATAATGTATCTGAAATAAGAAAGTATCATGGAATGAATCGTATGAGGATTAAAAAAACAAACGTTGTATGTAAGTGCAAACACTGTAAACAACACAAACTACATGCCAAGGTTATTGTTAGATTTATTTAAAGTAACGTAAATAGTATTGATTAAAACTAAATTATAATAGTTCGTAGTATTCAACGAAGGCTATGCGTTTTAAAAGTGTAAAAAATGTATATATTAAGAGTTATTGATTAACCGGTGAAATATTAAAATTAAAATACGACTTGAAGATTTTGGCATATAAGTAACAAATTTCTACCTTTTTCCATTTTTATTTCATTTAATTTTACGATTACTTGTTTTTTTATACAATCATAAGGCTCTCAAAAGTGTGCCATTTTTCTTGATATAGCAAATTTCCAATAGTGTCTTCTTCACTATAATACAGCATTAGTGTAAATTCTATACTTTTTAGCATCTAAGCTGTCAAATTTTCTACAACTCATTTAATCATTTTAATTTTTTAAATAAAAATAACAAATATCAAACAACTAACTAATAACTACTTCACATTAATATATATTTTACCCAATATTTTTACCTTCACATGAAGAAAAATATTGTTGTTGAACTTAGTGTTTTTATACCAATATCTTTAATTTGTTGCCATGAACATATTTAATGCGCTAAGCCATGCCACATCACAGGGATATTGATTACAATCCAAGAGAATTATAAATATTTTCTTTCCTTTCTCAAAATATAGTTTAATGTGACCAATAAATGATCATTGTAACTTTTCCTTCTGTGGGTCAAATTACTGTACATTAGTTTAAAAAATGTGTCATGTATAAAGATTCGTTTTCAGTTGAATGGAATACAAAAGGAAATCATGTTATTAAAATATTATATAACCATTAGATGACACTTGACAAAACTATTTCTCATATAAAAAGTATACGTTTAAATGAAAGTATAATAAATTGAATGTAAGCAGAAGAAATTTTACGAGAGCAACAACAAACGTCAAACCAAAATATTAATTAAACACAACCAACAACTGATAACTAAATTTAGACATTATTTCAGCATTTGCAGTATACATCCTATCGATAGAACGCTTATTTTGTTGGATACATTTTGATGATCTAAAAAAGCTATTTTGAAAAAAGTTAAGTTATCCTTTTGAATCACTACAATCAAAATGAAAGAAATGAAAGATGGAGTATCGCTTACATTTTATTGTTTGTACTAATTTGGTTTGAATAATCATTGTTTTCTTAAACCCCAAACCGAAGATAAACCGAACCCAATTTCGGTAGCGTAGAGATCTAATGAGGTGGACATAATTAAGATCGAGATGCGTCAGGTGACGGAGCAAATAATGTGCAGTGGCGTGCGGTCGACTAGACGGCTTATCGAATCACTGCACCCAGCCCCTCGTTACGACCGCTGACGAAGATAATTAATCGGCGCGCCGCCACTGATTCAAATCACTGCCCGGATTATGTGTTCGTTCGAGCATGAAATAGGCAATTGGAGCGCCTAGCCTGCCGCCGCCACTGACTTTGCCCTGCTACTTTACTTCAGCACACGATTTCTCAATTTTAGCAAATTAATGTGATTTTTTCATCATTTCATAATACCCGATCTTACGATTTTGCTTATATATCACGTTCGATGTAATCTCTCACGATAAAGACCTTTTTGACTAGAAATTATCCAGCTCAGTGGAATGGCAAAAATCTAAAAGTGAAAAAAACATCATTTATTAGAATAAAAATTAGGTTTAATAAGCGAAACAATCGTTATTAAACACTATTTTTTTGCAATCCTTATTCGATTCGTATTTTAAGCATGTATTTTTCACAATTTTATAATTTTGTAGCATTAATATTGTTTAATTTTAACGTTTATTTTTATAAGAAATTAATTCAAAATAATCATCAATTTTAATTTAATTTAACATCACTTATTATATGGATCCATTAGAAGTGAAGTGAGCCAAGTGGTATTTTATAAAAAAAGTTAATCCGTTGGAATATTCTACAAGTATCGTAAAAATTAAGTAACTTCAGTTAATACACATTGCAATCTATCTCCGTAAAATAAAAATATGCAATCCACCAAAAAAGGAAGTGACGACGTGATTAAGAAAGTCCAAGAATTATTTTTTTTACTATTTTACCGAGTTGACTCACTTATATAAAAATATTTACAAAAATTTCAAAATAAAAAAAACATGAAAAATACAAAATCATTAATAACACTACTGTAAGGATGGTTTCCCATTTTCTAGGCAAATGTGAAACATGTTATGACTCTATTGCTGATCACATATGATAAGATTTATATGTACATATGTTTAATACATATTTTTATTGTATGGAACATGATCATTAAGAAACACATTAAAACACATTAAAATTAAGCGCGGAACACGTTTCTACTAAAAGTTTTTCGAGACAATGGTGACAATCTACTATAACTGAATTATATCTACTAAAGAATCTTTCAGTATCCACAGCATTAACCGGACACCATACTGATAGCAACACAATCAAACTCTTCAAATAAAGTTGTTGATGCCATTTATATATTTTGATATGCATTTGTTTTATAGTAAATTATCTTTAATAACAAAATATATTTACATTATTTATAAAGTTGGCACTTTTTCCATATTTTGCGATTTTAGCAAAAATAGCTTATATTGAAAACATTAGCATCTATCACACAATTACATGTCAACATTTCAATATTTTTAAATGATTTTTTTTAATAACACTTTCAATAGAACATGTGGCTCGGCACTGTTAAAGTTATTTCCCTTGGGATGTTCCCTTCCAAATACAAGCAATAATTTTTGTATTTAAAAGTGTTATTGTAAATGGGTCTGTTATTATTTTTTGTCTAGCCCTCTCTCCATGACATGTTATAATAAAAAATCACCCCTTCCATGTTTATGATTTTTTTATATTATGTAAAGAATAAGAATCAATGACTAGTTTATGTCTGAATCAAGTAAGTCAGAAAATGGATCTCAATAAACTAAGCACGTCCCAAAGTCAGTGGAAAAACAAAATTACTAACATAAAAAAAAAAAACATATAATCTCTCAATGTGGAGGATTTGTCAGCAAGGACTTGGTGGAATAGATTTTTATACGATAAATTCTTATAACCATATTACGTAAGTAAGTTACGTTTAAAGTACAGTAGGGATAAAAAGGATACGGCTAGGACAGGACTAGTGGTAAGCAAATCGCTATTGCTACACTTCTTTATTTTAGGATTGTAATGGCTAGTGAAAAAAAAATAACATCACAAACATTGCCTTCGAACTGAAATAGATTTTCGATCATTATTTTACAAAAATTGTTCGTTCTGGTACTTAAGTCCACGTCAAGGAATCCAACGACGTTGGGCACTGCACAACGGTTTGACAACAATATATAAAGTAAATCAAACATTTGTCAACAAACACACTGTCTTCGAAAAAAAGAGAGGTTTATCAAATGAGTAACAAACAATATTTGTAGAAATAAACTTTTGTTGAGATATCTCGATTAAGAGATCATATTTTTCACATTGCAATTAATATAATAACTTTTTTTAGCTGGCATTAAAAACTATGCATTTATTCATGAAAATAAAAACAAAATCTATGCCATTTCAAAACATTATTTTAACCTATTCGTAATCTAATAGAAAACACATATTATAAATCATATTTACGGTGAATGTAGCAGTCTACAGTGACACATATAATAAAGACAAATTATGAAATAAATATCTAAGACTTTTGGCTAGAAAATTTATGCTATTGTTAGTTTTCAAAAAAATATATTTTTCCGATTTTTTGTATTTGATTCTTATTCATATATTTTTTAAATAACAACTAAGCGATGTGATTTCAGACAACTTGTTTATATAGAAACAGATGTGCGAAACAAATTCGCTTTCCTTCTCATTGAAATCATAACATAGTCGTTCTTATGCTAACACCGTATCGTTTCACAAATGATAATATTATGATTCCCAAGCATGCGGGCTAGTAATTTAACTATTTCAGCTTGAAATAATATTGATATGTTTAAATTTGATAGCAACAACATTACTATTGAGTAAAAGTGGGAGAAGCGTAGCCATCAAATGACAGTTTGATGTATCCAACTTACCATAGCTGAGGAAACAAATCTAGAATTTAAATGAAACAAATTTATTTTTGATGGATTCGTTAATAAGTTTTTTTAAGCTTACTTATAACATCAAACTAAAATTGATAATTGTTAACAATTTGAAAATGATGTAATAAAAAAAATGATCAGTATCTAAATAAAAAAACAATCTTTTTATTAAATGAATACAAGAAATAATTAAAAGGCACTAATAACCAAACAAAATAATTAAATATGCAGAAGTATTCTACATGACATGTAAAACATTTTCGCATACTCACTTTTTCATTTTTTTTATGACTACGTGCCTATTTGATTTCCTGTATTCCAACAAGAGTAAAAAATTAGCAGCTTAGATCTGTTGGAAATAAATAAAACCAATAATAGAAATGAAAAAACAGTAAATAACATTTAATAGGACAGGTGGCTAAAAATTGTTTAATTAACTCGTTCTTATAAAACGTATTGGTTCTGTTAGTGATTCTATTTTATTATCATCTAACGTCCAGTAGAAAGGAAAAAACCTTACCTCTATTTTGTAATTTTATTAAGTCAAGAATGAGAATTAAGTTTTTGTTTTTTCGTAAATAGCTATTGTTTGTCTAAAGAGGATTCTTAAAAAGGTCAACCACGTATCACAATTTGTTGAACAATCTGTTCGATATTTAGTTATGATTGAGAATGAATAAAAAACATTAAAAATGTTGATGTTACGGACGCAAATCTGTAAGTCAAGAAAAAATAGGTGGTTAAGTAACTTATTGTTATTCTTACCATTAAATTTCAAGCAAGTACCTATTATAAAATGTCAAGGAAGTTTACCACTCAGTAACAAAATTGACAAATAATTGAAATAAAATTTAAAAAAAAACTTGTTTATAGGAAGTAATAATTATATTGCACAATTTATTAAACTGCTTTATTTTAAACATTAAATGGTATGACAAGAGTGTGGAATCAAAATTTCACTGATATTTATGCAACGAAGATTATGCCTTCGGTATAATACGTCTTTTATAAAGTTTAATTGAACATTATTCAAATATGAAATGCTATTCGGCTGCAAGTAGATAGTTAATAAGCCCATCAAATCATTTGTTAGAATTTTACAAGTTTCAGTGTCAATTTGTCAATGTTTTTTTTACATTAAAAAAATAAAACACTTTTTGTAGTAATTTCACATTATTTATATTCTACAATTATAAGAGATAAGTACAAACAGTTCTTTTCTTTTTTAATTCAATACCTTTCACCAAAAAATTGTCAGTACCTATAGAATACCTGACAATTAATTTTCAAAAGCAAGGCATTTTCCTAGTAAATCATTTGTTAACAAATAACCGTTGTTTTCGTCACTACGATGTAAATTTGTTTTTAGAAAATATAATGCTTATTCAAAGTAAAAGTTTGTTTTTTATATAAGCTTTCTAAGCAGAAATATGTCCTGCTTTCAAAGAATCTGATTAAGGAATGTTTATAAATAATATTTATGCCATAAGGAAAGTTAAAATACCTTTAAACCTTCACTATTTTATATTCCAAAGAAAAAAATTCGCTCGTTTAATCACTGAAAGAGTATTAAAATTTTATTTTATTTTAGTGTTTTATAATTTGAGTCATTTTAAAATGTATAAGAAAAACAATAAAAATCCAATAAAAGTTTACAACTCTAGCAGTAAAGCTGGTATTTTATTACAGTTAAAATTGAGACTGGCATCTTGGTTCTGAACCGATTAGCATTCTTATTTAAATTTGTATCGATTACAATACCTCAATGCCACGATTATGATTTAGTGTTTCAACAAATAAGCATACATCTCACCGTGACCTCATACCATAAGAACAGTGACCCACATCCGCGCGAAATTTTATAAACTGATATAAATCATGCGAGCCCTCTAAACGCAGAATTAAATAATATAAAGGGACGGCTGCGACCCCTAAAACTCATTTATTTTGCTCTGCTACACAAACTTTTAAGGGCGACCTTGTGGCGTAGCGGTTCAAGTACTAACAACATGCTACATACAAATACTCGAAGATCGTAGAGTTATAAATTGACTGATAATTTGGTTACGATGTACTTGGCTGGGGGTTGGTAAACTTTTAGTTACTTCTATAAAAAGACGATTTACGATCGTATTTTGTGGTTTACTGAATTAACAAAACAATTTTGTTTAACACTATCATGTTTTCATATCGAACAAAAATGTAATAACATACATAAAATACAATAATTTGTATAGACATGACATAGACATACAAAATATGAAACTATAATAATTTTGGTCAGATAATTTGACACCACAATAGGTATACATAATTAAAAGAACGAGTTAGTGGCATGTGTCATCGCAAAAAAGTAATACAGCCGGTGATATTATGATTTGGTTTTTACCTTGCGATTAAAACTAGGGCTTCCATTCCCAGGATCCCGTCCAATTTTTCGATCCCAAAATCTCGGAGTTGTGACAGAATTCTGGAATTTCAGAATTTCGGATTAAAATCCGCGTGAGACTTAAAAACTGGTCCCAATTTTTATTTATTTTGTAAATCCGTAAATTCCTGGCTTTTTAAATTGGTCACTGACAAAAAATTTTGAAATTCCAGATAGAGCTAAAAAAGGTCTCGTTTTGTTTTCATTTTAGGAAATCCGTAAATTCCCAGGATTTCAAAATCGGCGACTAAAAAATGTTAAAATTCTGAATGTACCCACGATTTAATGGTAAATGTTCAATCTCGGGATCTCGGGATTGAAAAACTGTGAATCCTGAAATCCCAGTATTTAAAAAGTGTCCAAGATGCCCTCATTTACTTTTAGATTTTAATCTTAAAAAAATCACAGATAATGTTTTTTAAGCACATCGTGATTTTTTATTGTTAAAAGGTGAAACATTAAATAATTTTACCTTGACTTGTCGCGTAAAATGTCATGCGTGTCATCCACAGCAGCGACTGCTTAAAAAGAGGTGTACAAACTCTCAATTGAGTATTTTCGTAATCAGCGCTGTATTTTGCAAAAAAAATAATTATAATCTTGTTCACACCGTACACTAAAATTTTCGATACATTAAAAAATATTACTGTTACGTGTATACTGCTAAATCTTGATGAAAAAAAAAAATATTAAAAAAAACACTTTTTTACTAGTTCTACATTTTTTTACAAAAATCGATTTCGCTTATCACGGTCTTTATCAACTGATGAGTATTTTATTTTTTAATTTAATAATATGCTTCAGAACTATAAATTATCTGTATATCATAAGTCATACTCTGTGAAATGGCCAATATTTAACGACTTGGTATATATATATTAAAAGAAACAACGTTTTTCAAAAAAAAATGTTTATTACACGCTGGAAAGACGTTGAATACCCATACTATATGTGTATTTTTTTTATTAGTGGTTAGCTTTCGATTCTTATGATATCGAATAAAATCCGTGCAAAAGTATATGTAAGAAAATCGGGCTAGTTTTCCTACGGGGCTTTCCGGCTGATATTGTAACTCCAAACACGAGCTGGAAATAAAGAGGCATATGCAGGCGCGAATGCCGGTCACGCGCCGGACATCGCTCAGGGCACGGGCGAGGCGAGGGCGGCCGCGTCGCGTCAAGACGTAGCAAAGCCTCTACGCGAAAGAGAAGGGTAGGAATAGAGCCTACCTGATAAACCATTTTATTCAATGTGGAGGTCTAATGTGACATATTTTATATTCGCACCGGCACAAAAAAATGTGAATGCTACGATTTGCATACTCTTCCTGAATAGTTGAACGATCCAATTATTTTCTATCTATCGAAGAGAACCTGCAGTTTATCATTCCAATGCTTTGTCATCACTTTAGCAGTAAAAATATAAGAAAAATATTTTCAACTGAGTCTCACGTATGTAAAAACTGAAAAAAGTTGTTAAAAATACTATGGAATTCAAATCGCCTTCCATTCATTTTATTTAAGCACACAAATTATGTCATGACTGAGAGAAGTTTTCATATAACAAAATGATACTTCTGAGTTAATGACAAATCTAAACTTGTGCTTTTTGGAGATAGTTTCTAGTGTCAATATGTATCATAATACATATAAATCAAGTATTGTCGATCTGACACAAATAGTGTAAGGAATTTATAGACAGAGACAATTGCTGGCCTATAAATTAAAATAATAATTACTGACATATTCAATTAAGGCTTTTATCAAACTGGCATATTAAACGCATCACCGAAGTTTATTATAAATAAAAAAATTATCTACAAGAATCTTATCAAGCACTGACTTTTTATGTATTTTTCCGCTAACCAACTTCTGACTGCACGGTGACTGTATATACAAATATTTTGAGCTTTTTTCTATTAAGACGTTATGTAAAAAACTGCAGTCCTTTCTTTGCGCTGGGTATTGGTTTTAAAAAGGGATGTTAAAAATAATTACTACTTTCTACACTGATGTGTTTTTAATAATATCCGCTTGCATATTAATAGGATTGAGGTTAGTCAATATCGATTACTTTAGACCTAGTGCATGTTGTACTGCTACCCATCAACAAATATATCAATTGAGTTTATAGTCTTATTTCATATGTTTTTTTTCATCATGTATGGATTTGGCAATGCAAAGGGTAGCAGTTTATTAGTAAGTATATTTAACAAGCGTTAGAAAATTTCAGTTGAGATTTTTGTTAACAATAAAACTTATTTAATTTTTATTGATATAATAGTTTATCATATATATTAATTGAAAAACTTTGAGCAGCTATAAAACTAAGAATATATGATAATGTTTTAAATATAAAATAGTGATTTACTCGGTGAGAATCGGTTATTCAGTTGTAAAATACACTTTTTTATCACTCTGTAGTACACTCAGAAAGTGTACACTGCTGTAAAGATTTCTGTTTTTGTATATGATCTCCCCAATTATTCATGGGGCATTTACGAGTGTCCCGCAATAAAAATTAATAAAACGAAAGAAAAGAAAAAGTTTTCCCTTGTCACTCGTCCGATAACTTTTTGAGAACGTTTTTACCTGAAGGCAGTTTCCCGTTGGAGTCTGCCGTTCCACTTTCACTCAGTAGAAAAGCAGTTACCAACATTTTTCTGACACAAGCTATCCAATACATAATAAACCGTGGAAAGAAAATCTTAATTGATCATAAGAAAATGTTTCGTGGTAGATTTTCTTCTCATTAATTCCTACAGTAAAAAAGACTCTCATCAAACATTTTTCATGGTATTGACAGATATATGAAAAAAAACAAGAAAAAACACTTCTTACGTAAAAATTATGGCTTTATGCATTTTTTTCGTAAATCCACAGTATAATCATTTTTAATTGGAAAACAATTGTTTGCCGTACAACGATTTTAGCTGAAAAAAATCCTGCCTCAAGTTGATAAATTTACAGCATACAAGTGACATTTTATGAATTTCTGATCTATGTATATCAATATTTGCAAAGAAGGCCCCACCCCGTTAATCATAAGATTTATTGCTTAGGTGAATATAACACTATTTAACATAGAATAGCTTATCTTCTTATATTGGATGTATTATAATATATTTTTATAAAAATTAAAGTCTTACCATGGAATACTGTGCTGAAAGTTGAAAGCATTTCATACTAAAAAAAAATATCTTAGAAGCTATAATGATCTTTAAATCAATGAAAAAATATTTAACATTCATACCGTTAGTTCAACACTAAAAGCTTATCCACCATTTATATTTAGTCTCCTAAAACGTTAATTTACTTCAATTGATAAAATAACATACGTTATATATAGTTTGAGCTGCAATTTGAAAGCTGCATTGGTAAAAAAAAAAAAAAGTTTAAAAGGTGACACATCATAAGTTCCGAGCCTTAAATAAGGTTAATGGCATCGATTGAACCAATTTAATCACGAATGAGACAGCAACGGCTTATTAATTTTGACGGATATTCATCTATAAAATTCGGCGTAAACAAATATCCCTGACTTCATATATCCGCTAATGCCGGATTTTAAAAATGGGTAATAAACATTTTGATTGTGTCAAAAGTAATTCTTTATTAAATTACTGTTTAGACGATTTGTAATTTATTTTTTTGTTAATTGATTTTGGACAAAAAATATTTTTTTGTGAACGTACGCATATATCATATTCTTAAACCATAAACTTTTCAATACAGTCTGTTATATTGTCGTCGTCCTTAATCATAAATGTATACAACTTTTCGGAATTTTATTTAAATATTTGAACACTGCAACTGAAATCAACGAATTTGATCACTTTGCCATAACTAAAAATGTAAAAAGAATTATGATGTTTAAATCATAGTAGTAACACAATTTAAGAGAGAAAAATAAAATTGTAGTCATACTGCTTAGTTGTGGAGGAGCATAAAAGGTTCGTCATGTGCCGTACATTGGGGATCACTGCCGTAGAGTGTACGCGTAGCATTGAAGGTAGGTAGCACTTGTAATCACAACAGATAACGACACTTCGACTCAGCTTTAGAAAACGAAGCTTTTGTTGTCGTTAGCTAATGCTATTGCTTTACTAGCTGCTGGTTTGACTGCTCTGTTAGTCCCTTTCAATCCCAGCTCACAGTTTGCTTGCCAATTTGCTCTGCTTAAAGATATTTTCCTTTCGGATTCTCCCTTTGCTAAATTCATCATCATCCAAAAATACAATTATATCGTGGAATTAATTTTCGAATCTTGCACGTACAAATTATCAATGCTTAGAAGAGACAAAGGAATCGTACTTTCATACTTGTAATTTAACGCTCATTTTGTTTTGTCTTTTCGGATTTGTTATTTATAACCATGTCATCTATCTACTAAAACTATTAAGAGACTTTGAAGCTCTTACTATCCTAACAGTTTAGTCTGAGAGAACGTGCAAGATGACATACCGCCACGTGAGTGTTTATGGGGAGACTTTACAACGGTGTGATTCCGGCTTCCTGGACAACCGTCGAGTACTGTCCATAGGATGTACTTGGTGAAGCTGAAAGATGCTGGTATATCATGGGCGGAAGCAGAAACCATGGTCTAAATCAAAGTCGAAAAATCGTTAAAAACATAGGATTACATCAAGTTAACTCTTGTTCCATCGGTTATGTCAATGGACCAAAAATTATTCATATTTAAAGTATGTAACATAATACTACATTTTAGCAGTGCAAAATAATATGACTTATTTTTTTGGTAAATTAATTAGTAATGTGTATGTAGAAATATTTATTATTCTTTGTAGTTTTATGTTTTTGTTGGTTAACGCGATCTTTCGTGAAAAAACTGCACTCATTATTTTTCAGTCACTTATCTCCACTTTAGTTTTTTTCTTATACAACCAAGTTAATATACTCAATTGAGTTGCTTTAAACTAGTTTTCTAGTATATTTCAATTAAATATTAAAACAAGGTAATCTTTTTCTTTCAACACCTACCTGCGTCCATTACGTACTGCCCTTCATATTTAATTTATATTTCTTTCTCTTTGGCTGTAATTATTATTGTTTGTGTTTCGTGTTTGCCAACTGGCCGTAAACAACATTTCAACTACTTACATATAAAATTAATTGGGTTGACTTATGCACAATGAAACCAACTAACACGCTTAAATATTAATTTATTAAAGGAATTACGTGTAAAATTGACTAAATTTCATTTTACCCAAGAGATTAGACTTTCTGTGAGGTTCATTAACGTTAAATTCAAATTCGTTTTTGTTAACCATTGTGAAAATGTGAAGGTGAAATAAGGGAGTGCAAATATACCAACGTTTTGGTTTACCGGACATACGGCAAAAACGCCAACCAATACCGGTATTAATTATTTAAAAAGGCGATAGTTAATTCATGAAAATGTTCAAACACAATTTGTTTTATTTTTATAATAGTTCCTAAGAAAATAAATATATAATTTTAATTTAGAATTTTGTTGAACTAATACGAACACAAAAGCTTGTTGTATTTAAACATTGATATCCATACGTATTGCTTCAGGAGTTTGCTGTATAACTAACTTTAGGCAATGAAAACATTGTAAGGTCAAAATTAATAGAAAAACAGCTACTTTAACATAACCACTAAAAAATATACCAAATATTTAGTCGTGCACTTGTTTATGTATATTTTAAATCACACCAAGAGGGGTGATATTGTGTCGTAAATCTTAATATTATTCCATAAAAATAGGATGTAATGAAATGTTTGACTAAAGCCCAGCATCTACAATATAATAATGTTTGATCTTTATGTATATAAAGCCATTAAGTTTAATTGATTAATTTATATAAAAATATACAGTTAGCCATGAACTCGAGCAGATTATTATTACTTGCACAATGATTTAAATATTTAAAAAAACATGTTTTTCCAAAAAGTTTTGATCAGTTAAAGGTGATACAGTCCCTGAAACATTATAACTGTTATCTTTAACGTTAAATATATATACCAAACAAATGTAATTTAAATTTTCTCTCTTCCTGTTTGCATAGTTTCATGAATGTATTATTATAGTTCCATTGTCAGTAAATCCGAGAATTACTATTGTATCTTTCCTACTCAACCCATCTTTGGACTAATTACCCATGCTGGTATAATAAAGAAAACCCTAAAGGCAAAAGTCTGTTAACTGCAAATTAAAAAATAATAATCAGGCTTGATTTATTTGTGAATATGTTTTTATAAAATTACCAAGTAAAATCTTTTTTATTGATAGGAAAGGAAACATATTCAAAACTAATATTTATAAAAAAGTGAGTAGAATATATGTATTTTTCGACATTGGGTTTTTGTATGAACTTAATTAATAAACAAGCATTAAAGCTTTCACACTGCGTATTTTTCGTTGTTTTTATTTTGAGTCAACACCATTGTATTGTTGTTTGTAATCACCGGTACTTCTGTAACCACTGTTGGAAGGTTTCGTTCATAAAGTTTTTTTTTTGTCTTGAATATGCAGCGAACGATGTTATAGAAGTCGACTGCTTAAATTTTTACCAACCATCAATCATAGTAAAATACCTTTTCTACATAAATAAACTTTTTTTTTATAAAGTCGTCCTATAAGTTACGATGGTTTAGTTTATTGTGTAAATATTATGAATGTTAGAAGATTGATTTAAGATAAATTATTTGAAGAAATTGAAATAAAAATAAATAAAAACACTTTGTAAATACCAAATTTTGTGAAGAATTATTTCGAAAATCATGCCCCGTAAATATTCACAGACATTTATTTTTAAAAAATACAAGATAAAAAACGTGCGATTACTTCTATGCCTGACAATAATTAAAAAAAGACTATTGTAAATTAGCTACAAAATAAACAACAACGTATTATTCAAACCGTTTTCATTTCAAGAAGAAATTAAAAAGACTTTTTTTCAAAAGATAGTGATTATAATATAATATCTTTCCAACTCGCAACTTGAAATATTCCAAGCTCAATAACACAAAAAGATTTACGGTGCGTCATTAGTTAGTGTCTTATAATGTCACAAATATTTATTACAATACGGCTTGAACTTTTTCTTAATACCCAACAAAATAATGTTTTTGTTCAAGTTTGATTTCCTTTCATCTCCGAATAATAGGCAATGAAAGCAGAAAAACAATCGTTTGAAAGACTTTGGCTTGTTTTGCTTATTTGTATTCGGGTCATAACAGAGCCGTGAAAGTTCCAACTTAATCAAAGTTCTCTCTCAACCCTTACAAGTATTTACAATAATAATTGAGATTTCATTCGTTCGTATCAATCAAAGAATCTTTTGAAATATTATACACTTGTTATATGAATTTTCAAAATTAACGTGACGTCAACGCATTATGTTACTACGGTTAGTTTCAAAAGTATTTCGCGACCTTTCAAAGGTTATTAAAAGTTGAATAAAAGTTTTTTTTTGTGTCGAACGATTTCAAAGTGAAAATTAATATACTGCGCATGAACTCGGTGATATAACAGTCTGCGAAAACAAGTTATATATTAAAGATTCCTTTTATTTCTTTCAAACAAAAAAATACATTTATCTATGAAGTAATAAAATATGATATTACACCTCACGTCAACATTGATGTAAAATCAATCATATACAGCTATTATAAAAACGTAGTTGTTCTACAATAACTCAATACTTTCATTGTCAATATAATATGATTTTTTTTATTGCGAAAAATATTGACGTATCATATTAAATTTGACCAACTGTAATGCACTAATTCAAAATTATTGCTGAAGTTATATACAACCGAGCTATTCGATGTTTGCTATCAGCACACAAGTCTATGAATAACAAATCGGAAGTTTTAAGCACACACTAACTTTCTGATAGTTTATAAAACAAAGATAATGAGCTTCGCAGTTTGCATTTGCTATTAAGTTTAGTTATTAAATATTAGGTAAAAAAATGTTTTTAACACGATGGTCATAATGTCGCCCGCTGTGGTCTAGTTGGTTAGAGCTTGCTCTAACGATCAGGTGGGTCTGGGTTCGATTCCCGGTAAAGTCAATGTTAAATTGGATTTTTTCAATTTTAATTTTAGATCTAAGACATGGGTGTGAAATCAATTCTCCTTCAGTTAATCTCATGTGACTTTCAAAGATTCTCATCAAATATATATCGTATGATCTTTCAATTTCAAAATATTTAACGCATTGGCGTAAGCTGTAATGTCAAATATTTTTTTTAAATTTAAAAAAAAAAATACAGATGATCATAATAAAGATTTTCTTTTTATAACAAAAAAAAACATTGTTATAGTAAATACTTATATTTGATTTGTAGTGTAAATTTTGTGGTTATATTCTTAATTTGGTTAGAGTGAATAATAATTAATTAATTTGATATCAGTATTTGTTTTGGCATCATGGTATTTTAAAAGGAAAACTTTTTGATAGTAACAACACATCTACATAATTTGAATACTAATCATTTTATATTATTCTATTTAATTAAAATAAGACAAATCTAACATACATTTTTATGCTGACTGCTTTCAGTCAAAACAAAAGAATATAACACCACAAATAAGTTGTAAACTATGATTGTGTAGCTTTTTTGTTCATATAAATAATTCACATTTTAATTATCGTTTATAAAAATAACATAACCTTTTCATGCATTTACACTTTCACAGTGTATTAAAGTACAAAAATTGTAGTGCAAATATTTATTTCAATTTGATTTTATGCAGATTAAGTACAGTCCGAGTCCAGTGATATTATTTCCTTTGGGACTTTACGTACGAAGTATAAACATTGCAATTTTTGTGGATGAGCCAATTTTTGTTTCAAACTAGATTTTTCTTTTATTTTAGTTTACTTTTGAGAGAAGTATACAAATTAATTGTTTTTATGCGTTTTGAGTGTCTAAATATACCCTTTGTGGTAAATTATCAAACATTATTTCACTACATATTTAACATCAATTGAAAATTAGAACACTAGATATTTGATTCGACGTATCTATCTATTTGTTTGTAGCTCATTAAAAATTTGAATTTGAAATATAAAAATTGTTTTTCAATGTTATACTAAAAAAAAATTAGGGTTCTGCAAACAAAGAAGTCAGTCTACATGTTTTGTTGAAAATTATTCAAATATGTCATCGTTTAGAGCTTCAAATTCCACATATGATAGTAAGTTTGAAAAAACGTTATAACTTTCATTTTTTGAAGAATTATAATAGAGTCTGTAATAAAAACGGTAATTTACATATTCCTGAGTAAAAAACACGGCTGCTTTTAAACGGATTTTTCAAAACCATGTATATATTTAAATAGCTAAATAATACTGATAAAAAAGACTTTTTTCAGACGTTTATTCAATAAAAAAACTTGTAATATATTTGTCAACATTTTAGGTTCATGAAAACGATCATCCTTAATTTTAGAGGCCTCAATTTAAAGTTGATTTACTTACTCGGCATAATATTTATATGTATATAATTGTGAGTAAAAAAATACTATTCTATAGTATTAATGTTGATTGATACAGTTTATATGAGATTCAATACTAAGTCACACCCAAAATAAAAGTTAATTACCTAGTATTTTGTTATATCTTTTTAAAGTTAGAACTATTATAAAATATAAAGTAAAAGATTTGGCCAATATTTCAGCTTCATGTCATTGTCAAAATTACAAAGAGTTTATTGAAATATATCAAAATATTTCAATTCTCACGTAGAACCTAACTCTTTGATATTTTCTGTTATTATTTTTGTTTAATGTTTAATTCCTATTAAATTGTAAAAAAACAGTATTTAAATGTTTCTGATGTAATAAAAATAATAAAACATTTTTGGTACTTTTTCCACATAAAATTTATTGGATCAGGACCGGTTTCGCTCATCGCGAGCTTATCAACTGATAAGAAAAATATATAAACAGTGCTATTTATACAAATTGAAATTGAAATAAAAGGTATAAGCAACTATTAGCAATGAAAATGATTGTTGAAGTACACAGACTCATTACTTGGAAGCGGGAAAAACACAAAATCATCATTAAGTTATTCATTTTAGTAATGTAGAGTTTCACTTTGTTCAAAAAATCCAAAATTTTAATTGGGTTTATAATTGACATCATTTGCCACTTATATTTATTAGTCTGATGATTTTTTAATTGTATGTTATAGATGTTAAGCATTTTAATTTTGTGTAATTATAATGTAATTTGTAAATCCTGTTCATTGTTAATAGTTGCATACACATTTTATTTCAATTTGAATTTGTATAAATAGCACTGTTTATATATTTTTCTTATCAGTTGATAATGCTCGCGATGAGCGAAACCGGTCCTGACCCAATAAATTTTATGTGGAAAAAGTACTAAAAATGTTTTATTATTTTTATTATAATGCCATTCTATCAAGTATTGAGAGTGAGCACCTTAAAAGTGAACACTGATGTAAATTTGTTGAAATAATATTTAGAATGAATTTCAACATTTTATGATTCCTTTACTTGTACGGCATATTGGCATAAAAGATAAAACAATACAAGTGGAATTCGTAGAAAGGCTATTTTATTATGTTACATCCACTCTTTCTTTACAAATAAAAAAACATATTTCTTTAAAAGGACACAAGCTTAACTTGTTTTATACTTACAGCCTTTAATAAAAAATTCACGTCCATATAAATCCGGAAAAGAATACAAACTTTTCACAATCTACGTAAACGGGCAAAGGCTTCCCCTACTCAAACCAACCCCACTTCTCGGCTCAGAGAGAAAAATGAACTAACCTGACGCTGACGTATGTTTGACCAGATTTATTGCTCTGTTTTTTCATCATTTACTTACCTGGAGAAGAAATGAGAATACACGTTCTTATAAATTTGAAGTATGTAGAATGATTTCTCTTCCGGCATAAAAAACGTCCTGCGGTTTTAATCTTACATCCTTCTCTGTACATTTTTTCAATGATGACCATAAAAATAAAATAAATAATTAGATGGGTTGTTTAAGTAAAATCTTTTTTTAATATTTAAAAAAAGCAGTACTTATATTTAAGACGTACTAATTATTAATGGGAGTTTTTCCGGAAGCAAGTTTTTTCATAAAATTGTGTCGCCAATATATGTCCGTTTCCAGCATAAGAACTCATGATTGAACTTTCTGAATATATTTTTTTCGATGAGAAATGTTTGTTGCCTTTTTTATAAAAATAGTAGGAATAGAAAGAACATGGCTAGAAAAAAAATTGTGGTTTACTTACCACTTATTATTATACCACGTTATTTTGAAATTGTAAGGGTGAGAGTAAGAAAGTAAGTTCGAACAGAAACCGATAAATCGATTATAAATGTTGTTTGTTCTGACGACCTGTGAGATCAGTTTCGAAAATCTATTTAATTACACGGACCCGACAAAAAAAAAAATTTAGTGCTTATTATATATTTGACGTGCCTTTAGGTGAGTAACATTGTCAACGTCGTTGTTTTCGTTTCCGGTGTTCACTGCTTTGGTCCCAGTATGAACAGATTCATAAAATATTTTTTCAGCTTATTCACTTGTACTCAAAGACATGGATGTATGTGATTTCTTCAATTTCATTTCACACATAAAATTTAAAAAATTGAGTTTTTACAAAAGCACTTGGCTTACTATTAATCTGACCCTGTCTTCATCCTTCCATCTTTACTTTAGGTTGAACGACTAAGTTTTATTAAAACATCTTATGTTCACATAATGTCTTTAGGAGTTTGGAATAACCTGAAATTAGTGAAGACATGGGTTAAAAAGTATAAAAGTATTAGTATGACTTTCATTCATTTGATTGATTTAAATTACAAATTTCATCAATTATTTGACAAATAATCGCATTATATATTGCATTACAGAAAGTACATAATCACAACATATAAAATAAAAAATAGTCCCGTCATACAATGAACTGTCAAGTGTCCCTCTGGAGTTCCTTACAGAACAGCTAAAAAAAATGTGAAGGCTGTTAATAAGAGCGAGACGGTAGACTGGTACTGGCAGGTGATCGACAGGAGAGTACTCTGAGGTCGCTCGAGACTCTTAAACCCCTCCCCAAACTTAGCCTTATCGTTTTTTTTTTCTTTCACGTATCTCTCGTCATCGTGATCGGACTCAACTTGTCCCGACTTCAAAATGTTTTGGACCGTTACTCTTTTAATTATTTCTTAATGCTGTCACTAATGAGGATGTACTTTTTGCTGCCGAGAAAATACTTGGGCAACATATTGAAATTAAAAATATTAAACTCAATTTATACAGAAAATTAGAAAAATACTCCTTTTCATCTAGTTATATATTAATTAAAGCATTATCATGCATAAAAGAAGTGTTATTGTTACATCAGAATATCAATTAATTTGTATTGTTAAAAGTCCATTAATTAAGACCATAATAATAAGTTAATGTAAGAAGTGAATCAACTCATTTTGTGGAGACAATAGTACCGATATTATTATTAAATGGAAACCGTTACAGAAATACTTAATCACAAAAATAATGACATATCTGTTGACAGCCAAAAGATAACAGTTATAAATTAATCAATTTCACAATTATTTCAAATTTAGACAGCTGCGTGAAATATTATCAAATTTATCATCTTATAAGCAATATAAAAATAGAAATTTCTTTCAATTAATATTTTCAATATTTTTTTGTATTAAAAGTGGTTAACGGCAACGTAATTATTATGATATAATTCTTGGTATATTTATAAAAGTTAATCTTTCTAACCTATCGTAAAGAACAGATTTCTTTTTGTAACCAATTTAAAACCATAAACATGTAAATTTTATAAATTATATTTTAATAATAAACGAAAATTTATGTAAAAAATGTGAAATTGTTTTTATTAACGATTCTCCGATTTTAACATAATATATTACATACAATATAATCAAAGAAAAATTGTTTGTTTAAGAGTCAACAAACATTTTCAATACCAAATGGTCAAATATGTATTTACTTTATGTGGCTTTTCTACAAATTGAATAAATCAAACATTATTTTATGATTCGTGTACGTATTGTTTTATTTGATTTTAATAAATCATTTTTTTAAATGTTTAAATTTAGTGAAAACCTACCCAAAAATCAGTTTAACACAGATCGTATAAATAAATAATTCATTAGGCAAAAACGGTCTCATCTTAAATAATTAATTATTTTCGACATAATATTTTTTCATTTCTTACACTTTCATGTTTACACGATTTTATATGTAGATGTTTTTCTTTTTTATTTCAAATAAGAAGTGGAAATAGTTCAAGTATAAAATAAAGCAAATGGTTCGAATTGAATTTTTTCGGATTCCTGAAGATGAAAAATACAATCCTTCTACTGGAAAATCCATCTACAAATAGCTCTTTTCACTTAGTTGATTGTTTTCCCGACGTATTTTTCAAGTCTGGACTTACCATAAAAATTTCCAAATTGAACTAAATAAAATTGATTTAGTTCTTTGAAAATAAATGGCGATCCTTTGCTACGGTTGTTTTCATACTTGTACTAAATTTTAAAGAATGCTTGTATTTTTTATTTCAATGACATTAAAGATGAATGTGGACTATGGACATTGGAGCTGCGGTAAAGTGTCTAACGTCGCCATGATTTAGGGTTGTTTTAATTATAACCGGTAAAAATATCGTGTTTAATTATTTCATAATATAACACCATCAGCTTAACAAGATTGTTTAATGACATTAATTAGTTTGTATTATTTATTGCTACAATGAAAAATGTAGCGATATATTTCTTATGTTTTTTTTTTAATTAATAATATACCGAGGTGCAGTGGAACTCTAAAACTGGCATCACAACAAGACGACTACGCTTGTAAGCCTTTAGTATATATATTTTTCTTTATTCGTCAAATGGGGTCGCAAGTGCTTGTAAGCGGGATGATAGGATCAAAATATTTAACCAATAAATTGAGAAAAATAATGTATCGGAGATCGATAAATGTGGGGTTATTTAAGATTGCTCTTTTAAGACTTTGGCTGGGAACAGCAAAAAAATAAACAATGAATTCGAGAACGATCCGAGTTATACTGTATTTATTTATTAAGTTCAATAAAACAAACTCAATTTAGATCCAAATTTCGTAAAAAAACGCCTTATTTTATTATAAAGCATTTATGTACCTATGTTATTAAAAAGTTTTCGTTTCTAATGAATAGGCCTTCATTTTCTAACAAAATAATGAATTTAAGGAATATTTTACAGTACTTATTTGAAAAAATACAATTGGTTTTGCTTGGCTATGGTTTTCCACTGATTCGAGTGACAAGTTGTGTGTACTTTATTATATATAAATATAATATCAAACCTGTTTAACTACATTTTCGAGGTCTGCGCGGGCCCGGGTTTTGTTAATGGGCCACCCTTCGACCCGGCCCGGCCCGGCCCGTTGGCTAGACTCAAGTTGGCAAGGACGGTCGAGATTCAGACTTGGGTCAGGCTTGGGTAGTGAATTTATTTCTTGGGAAATTTTGGGAATACGAAACCCAAAAATTTCGTGAACAAATTCGAGCTAAAACTGAAACAATCTGTATTTAGGAATGACCAATAGTAATATAATATCGCTACTAAAGCACATAATAAATACTAGTCAGTGTTTCTATTCTATTTGTATTTGATGGTCGACAGTTTGCCATCCCAGAAAACTCTTAAATTGTCAAATAGATCCTTTCAAAATTAGTTTTATCAATCAAAAGAAAAGTTTGGAAAGCAGCTTAACCACTTTTAACGTGGCTGGTTTGGCGGTGAAATTATGAAATTGAAATAGTATTTTTTTATACAATTATTATGTAACGTTTGGTTACTTTTTAAATTTGCTTTTAAAATTAACAGTTCAACAAAATATCATATACCATTGTAAATTTACAAAAAATCGTATCTTTTTCGGATCAGAAAATATAATTCTGAGTAAAATTCGGGTTGGGTTTGGGTAACATGTATCGTATTAGGGTTTGAATTGGCCGGGTTCGGGCCAGGTAATTTCATCAAATTTCGACCCGTGCAGATATCTAGACAGCACTGAAGGCATAGACAATTGAGCTTTTGTTTATCTTTTTTATGGAAAGAACATTTATTATTCGGTGATGAATTACATGTAAATAATAAAATTACGAGTATACTAAAACCTGGTTTCAATAAAAAAGATAACCGTGCTTTTGATTTTTCTCATTTCTTAATTCAAAATGAATGTTAGAATTTTCGAAGATTGTAATTTGTTTTAAATATATCAAAACAAGAGTTTGTTATGCAACTTAGATGAATGAATCGGTTAGCATTCAATTTAACCGGTTAAATAATTGGTCAAGTAACTGCCAACCCTATATCCCACGCCTTACCACATTTGCCAGGGCGACTCACATCCTCGTCTCCAGAAGCGCCCGACCGCTCGAACCACTCGCCCTGATATCCAATAATATGGTCCGACGATTTTATGGCCGTCCCTCATCTCGTTTGTGCATTTATACGAGGAAACAGATTTTTGAACCGTAAAATAAATAATCAGATATCCGACCCTAAATTCATAATTCTATATACGCACACCCTACATTTTGATACCCGATCCACAAAAATTTACAACACCCTTGTTTCATTATAAATTTATGCGATGTTCTATTTTTTACTGTCCGGGAATACATATTGCTTGGAGACAAGAAAAAATATTAACTAGAATACATGGTCTACGCAGATCTGGGTCACTTGGAATATTATTTCAACCTATTTTTTACAGTTCTATTATTAAATTTATAAACTGATTGGTGTTTTTGTTTGTCATATATTTTTCAGCAATCAGTAAATCTTACAACTTTATACAAATTATTTTATTTGAGATTGACCCGTGGCCGATAAATTTTAGGATTTAATTCAGTTGCTCAGCAATAAACATATTATAACAGCGTTCATTTGATTTTATTTTCAATAATAAATTTAGAAAATAGCTTTGTGCATCGACATAAAAAAAATTGACATTTAAAAACTATAAAATAATTTATCAAAGTGATCAAATATTTTTTAAGTTATATCGTGATTATTATTTTTATAAGAGTCAACCAAATTTGAATTTGAACATTGACTTTTCACCTACATAACTATTGTAAAATAGTTTATTTAATATTTTTCATTCTGTGTATTGATAATATACAGTATTGATATATTTGACTACAATTGTAATTTACCACTCAAAAATATCGAATGAAAACTTTTTAAGAATGATTGTGTATGGAAGAAAGAATTCATAAAAAAATGTAGCAATGCTTAGGCTTAGAAGCTTTCCAAAAAAACTTTCTCGGTTCCTTTTGCGTCTGGCTTGCATAATTATTTTATAAGACTTACGTCGAAAGGCAATAATATTTTTTTAACTTTTTAATGGAACGGGAAGAGGAAAGTTTTCCGAAAATTTTAAACTTTCGTTAACAGAAAAAAAGGGAAAATGAGTTTACGACGCTTAACGAGATGTTCCGGGCGGCGGCGTCGGTGGAGCCTGCGCCAGCGCCGGAAACGGCAATATGTCGCGGACCTCGCCACCTTTTCCTCTCACCTCTTCCGCGTGTTTCCCGCTCACCCAATCCCTGTCGGCGCAATCGTCCCCTTGTCTTATCTGCGACGGTTTTTATTTGAAAACTTTAGTTATCATTTTCTTCTCTCTATATGCTAAGACCCATATGTTCAGGATTTATTTTTAAAAGATATAAAATGCAGTGAATTTTTATTCGGATGATATTAGTTTTACTCTCCCCGAGTTTCTTTCTCCCTTTTGTTTGCTCGTCTTGAGTGTCGCCAACCCTCTGTACTTTTTTACGAGAAAAACTTTTCAATTTCCTGCGACAGTGAAGTGTTCATTTCGGAATATTGATTCAAACAGTACTTCTTGTAAGTAGCCTCATAGAACTTGTAGAAGTTTTATTACTATTTACCTTAAATAAGTTAATATATAAATTTGACATTAATAATTTATTTCGTAATGAGATCGCTGTAAGGAAAATTTAACCATTGGGAATATATTATAATACTTAATTCTCAGAATCAATTTAAATAATGTAATGTTTCATTATAAAGGTGTAGTAAACGATCAAATATTTATCTCTGGATTAGTGTTTATTTGACCTTATATTTTTTTATTAAGAAGCTTATATTATTAACAATTTCATTCTTTATATTAATCATTTACAATTTTTTTACATATAAAATTACTATTTACATATTAAACACAATATTTTGATATAATTTATTCGGTTTCGGGTCAAATGTTTTTGGAAATTAGTATACTTTTTTTTTTTAATTTCATTTATTGTAAACTTATGATTTAAAAAAAAAAGCACCGCCACACTTTCTCTTACCATTCACAGTGGCTCCGATAAATTGCTTATATCAATATTATAATGATCTATAAAAACTTCATTTCTATTACTAAAGGACAAATACGATACTAACTTTTCTTACAGATCTCGGCACATCGTTGTTATGGAATTGACCGTCTAACAGATTCCTGAAGAGACCCATTGTGAGATGTAGAGACAAATAATATCATACGTTTTAGTCAAATCAGTATACGGTAATTACTTGTCGATATATTACAAGTTTTAAGGCGTTGCAGGCGTTTCAATAATTATAGTCGTCTCTTATTTCGTTTTTTAAATCTCAATCACTATTTCACACAATACAAATTATTTAATTTATTTAAAGTCTCATAAAAATATTTTGAATGGTCACACTAACCTGAAAGCTAATTTTACGATGATGCGATAATTGAATTTAAAGATAAACATTTTAAATTTGTACTGAAATATAATTCTCTTAAGCCAATATACTTTGAAAATCTTAGTGAAAACAATCTCATGTGACCAGAGCGCTCTACAAATTTAAATGAAGTCGTTGAGGGCTCACGCTTTAAAATTTAAATTTGTTTAATATACTAAGCTGAATTTTATCAAGGTAAAAACAGATGAGTCTCCAAGTAAAGTATAAGCCAAGGAAGGGAAAGAGGCATAATCATAACATTATAATGCATTTATTTACTACTTTGTACCGTGACGTACTAAGATGTAACGTTAAAGAGGAAAGTCTAATAATGTACCCTTAGTGACAATTTAATAAAAACATAAAACAATTCATTCTTTTGTTATCAGGCAATATTCTTAATTAAAATTTTGAAATACTATTAAGCTAATCTTGTTTCTTGTAACGTAACAGTTAACATTGTTTTTTATGAGGAAATTCCATTTTCTTCGTCTCTTTTTCTTAAACTTTATGAATTCTAATAATGAAATTAATACTAATTACATCTCCAGGATTGTAAGAATAATTAACGACCCTTTTTAAAGAGCATTTAAAATTAACAGCCAAAGGTATTTTATAATCTTTAAATGCATTATTCATCACTTGTTTTTGTATTTATTTTCGCATTCTTTGCCATCTTAGTTTAATTCCTATGGAATATCTAATATATAAAAATGAATGTTTGTTTTTTCGTATTTTATGCGTTACCACACCGTTCATCCGCAATAAAACCTTAACAAACTTTTTGCTAGCATATATGAAGGTTATAGACATAGTAAAATTAACTTACAGTAGGTCTTACATATAAAAATCAATGTTAGTATGACTGCCATACAGTTCATTTTGACAACCCATGCTTGCACTTTCGCGAAGGTTATGGAACAATTAACTTACAGCTGGTGGCGCGTGGTAATATCAGTAGCAAACGTTAAACGTCAAACAGACAGAAAAGAAAACACGCACTTCAATAAACACAGTTAAAACACAAACACTTTCTTTGAGTGTCATTGCAACGCTTGTCAGGAAGTATATTATAAAATTAAACTATTTTGTTCTTAATGTATGTATTTCATTTTTTTGTACATTTTTTGTATTTTAATTAATTTCAATGATATACTAGTCGTTGGATATATTCAAGTAAAGTTTTGATCTTTCTATGCAGCAGGCTTAAGGTTGCATTACACACGCTCCATGCCACTTTTGGACAGTAACATAACATCAACAAGCATTGTTTACATTTTGTTTTTACACATATCTCTAGTTTGCAACTTATTTCTGCTTTTATTAAAGCCGATTAATTAAAACTTTATCATAGTATTTTATTTAATACCTTATATAATTTGTCTAATTACGTTTTTGAGATAAATGCTTTTCGTTTAACGTTTTAAAAGTGCTGTTACTTAAGAATTATTCCTAAATAAATAACTATTTTATTGAAATGTTATAATTTCAATCACAACGCAATAAGTCACATAAGGATTTTTTCCTGATAAACACATAAAAAAACATTAAAAGGCAAGAAATCTACATTTAGGAAAAATCTACTCTGACTTTTTGTTGCTGCAGTGGTACAATATAAATAATTCAAAATGATTATAGACCAATTTATATGTTTTGAAATTTATAACAATAAAAAAATACCAATCCAACATGAAGTATTTTCAACTAATTATAAACTTATTTTTTTACAAAGCAGGTTTTATCAGACATTTTTTTATTATTTAACACTTTTTATTTAATATAAGCTTTTTAATGATAGTAGTTTGAAGCACACCAAAGTAATTAAAAACGTAAACTAAAAATAATTATCATTTTTCATCATTCATCATAAAGATCATTTTTCCTCTCACTCATCTGTTCGCATTATGTCGGATATTTTTCAATTTTTCGTAACGTTAACGTACTTTTTTTTACTGAAATTTTATTCTCTTAACACGGAAGTATACCGTTCTGCAGAACATAGCTTGGAAAACACTTTTATTTTTTTTTATTATTTTCTGATAGAAAATAAAAACAGATTGTGTTGAAGTATTACTATTGTAGCTAAAAATATATTTATGGGCCTAAGGTAAATTTATTTACACAGTCGTAAACCAAATGAAAATAAAATAAGCGCTCATACCGATATTTACAATAATACCGTCGATAAAATATAATAGTGAATAAGGCGCCATACAAATCCTGAACCCTCGTAGTCACTGAAATATAAAATCGAATATATATAGCTCCACTGTTAAGCATTTTCTATTATGGGATTAAGTGCGAAATTCACTAACAACATTTGGAAAAGCCAGCATAGGTACAATTTCCGCTTTTCGCTCTCCTACTCACATCGTGTGACCTGCGACCCAGTGTGAAGATATCGCGCCCTTAGTTTTGCGTTAGCTAGGCTAATGGACCTTTGGCACACGAAAACATTATTTAGGGTTTGTTTATTATTTATGGCTTTATTACACAGCATAAACAGCCAACGAGAATTTATTTGTCAACTGACTCGACAATTTTGAAAGGAAACAAGAATGTATACATCCTCATTTTAACAGTTGTAATAGTGCGAATGCCGTTTTTCATACTTCATAATAATGCACCGTTTGAAATATTACATCACCCCTGAAAATCCCATTATGTATAGCGATACATAAAGAGCTTTTACGCACACAAAATCATGGCACTTATATTAATTCACCTACTACAATACGCACAGGCGTTTGATTTCAATATAATGTGAAATTTGTTTTATTTACTTTTTTATTTATTTTATTACAACTATGGTATGTATAAATCTGTCGTTCTAAATATTTGATGAGATCGAATTTTTTTTAAATAAAAAAATATTTATTTCATGCATTTCACAATTTTAAGCTACAATTAAAAGTAATGAAATTTTACTACTCACCTTTTCTCAAATATTGGATTTTTTGCTGACGGTGATCTATTATATAATATATACTTTTGAGAAATTTTAATTCAAAAATAAATCTGTTTATAAGCATTTACTTCAACTTTTACTTCTTTGTTCAAAATCAGGACATCATTTTCAAATCATAACATGATTGTGCATAATTTTGATAAATATATTAATCTTGTTAATAATAATCAACACCAGTATAGAAATAATTGTTTGAAATAATTGTAGATGACTAAATAATTATTAAGCAATACAAATATCAGATAACACGATAGAAATTTTTGTTGAAATGACTTTTTTCTGTAACGCAATTACAAATGTTATTTCTTATATTTTTTTGATTTTATGTTAAACTGAATAATAAAAATAATAAAAGATTTTTAGTACTTTCCACTTAAAATTTATTTGATCTGGACCGGTTTCGCTCCTCACGAGCATTATCAACTGATAAGAAAAATAAATTAAACAGTGCTATTTATACAATTTAAATTGAAATAAAATAAATTGTATAAATAGCACTGTTTTTTTTTTTTTTCTTATCAGTTGATAATGCTCGTGAGGAGCGAAATTGGTCCTGATCAAATAAATTTTAATTGGAAAGTACTAAAAATCTTTTGTTATTTTTATTAAAATGCCATTCCACCAAATATTGACAGTGAACAACTGAAAAGTTAAACTGAATGTTTGATATACAAAGAGTAACTTTCATTTTCATTTTCATTGGGTACCTATAATAAATGAATACAGCAAGAAAACTCATACACAGTTTCGTTTCAAAACGGCTATACAACCTCCGACTATTCTCGAGTAAAGATTTAACGTATGTTTTTTTATGTCAAGTCAGCATATTTTCTCAAAACTTTTTTCAATACAAGTAGTTTTTATTCAAACTTTTAACACCATTTAAAGTATGCAATAAAAAAGGAAAGCTTAACCCCTTTATTTGCATTTTCCGAAGCGTACGTGTATTGTACGTCATTGTCGACTCCATCTCCGCCCTTTGAAGAGGGTTCCCTTTATAACTTTTATACCACATCACGAACCGCGGTGCCTACATCGTCACCAAGCGCCGCTGCCTTGGTGGCAAGATGAGAAATGGCCTCGCAGAGCGATTCACAACTTAGAAGCGTGAGGCAAGAAACAGGGGTGGCATGTAACCTATATCGAACCAAATAGCCCTTCCGATAGAATTCCGGTATTTTTTTTACAGTAAAAACTTATCCCAGTACAAACTTATCCGCATTTACTTCTCTGCAGTCGATATTTTGATAGAAATGCTTCGACAACGTTATGGGGCGCAGCGCCCAACGATCTCTAATCTCCACAACTATGACGAAACTCTGCCTGAGAATCGTTTTAGACCGAGAACAGTTCTGCTCGACGACACACCATATGGTTCGTCTAAAAATTATAAACTGCATATTTAAAAACGAACTAAGCATCATAAAAATGACTCTCCTTGGACAACTTCTTTGTGTACTGTATATGTATATGTATATGTATGTATGCGCATGTGTGTGTTTATGTAAGGATGCAGTATTAGGGGAAATATATAGAATGTGATTGCAAACTTATGCATATGGAGTCTCCGTGAACTGGCTTCACTAGGGGTTTCTTACCTCTGTAGCGATCACGCCCTTCCGTCTACAACGATGGTAAGGGAATACAACTTTTCAAAACATTAACAATGAAGTACTTTGACGGCAACGTGTCCTGGCACTTTAAGCTCCATAAATTTAATATCCAAAAAAAAAAATTGGAAACAGCAGAAAAATAAATAAATTATAATAAGCAGATCGTTGCTAAAATACAAATAAAAAAAATACTGCGATTCAAAGGCAGACTACTAAAGTGGTACTTAATCGCCAATCTATATTGCAAACGATGTTTTCAGTTGTTAAGAAATATAATTAATATTACAATGATGATATAAAATATGATAACCCTTGCGAAATGTGACAACAAATGTTTTCAGTGAAGCGATACCAGTAGGCCGACGCCGCTTACTGCCACCTAAATAAAAAGTTCTGTGGCATTTCGCTCTCCTTATGGCCCATCGCAAAACTCCGACCGTTTGAATGAGAATACCTGAGAGTGAAATACGTACACGACTACTTTGACGCTTGGTTTCTCAGCCGATTTGGCGCTCCTTTCATATACAGAGGAAAGTTGGATGTGCTTAAATACCTCCGACTAATGTTCGGGGTCTTGTATTATTCTAAACACCCCGTTTATAGTATCACACGACACGATTGTTTTTTAATCTTTTGTGCGAGTTTATTTTACATCCTTACCTAAGATGAATATTAATATTATGTTTTTAAAATAATATTAAGAATATACGTCTATTGCCTTTTGAGTATAATTTACAAATAATGAGTAAAACCAGTTATGATATAAAATATACATGTATACATATATAAATGATACTTGTAGTAAAAATATTATGCGGGCTTCAACCCATTAAATGCATACATGACTACGAAAGGTACAAACTTTTGTTTTGACTTTTTCGCAAAACAAGAAGTCTATTTTACCTTTTATTCTTATATTATATAAAATAGTAAAATACAAAAAAACTTTTATATTGTTTCAATAGATATCTTTTCTACGTTTGCTTAACCATTATAATTTTTATTCGAAGTTGGAGCTTCGGCGGCTGTTGATTTTTGACCGTTTTTTTTATAGAATTTTCACAAAAAAAAACATGGTTTATCATAATAGCATTAACACTTCTCCTACGGTGCTAAAAAATATTTTCGATATGTTGATGGCTCTTAAAGAACCAAGTGAAAATACATGTTTTAACACTTATCACCTATTGATAGACGGTAAAAATCTAGGACGTACATTTAAAAAGAAACATGTCTTTCGCTTGGTTCCTAAAGAGCCAGCAACGTATCGGAAGTATTTTTAGCACCGTAAGGAAAGTGTTAAGTAGTTTAATTGTGTATTATATACAGTGGCAGCCGGTCAATTTGGCATTGGATCAATGCACCTCTTGTATATGCAGGGGCGGTTATATTTCATAAAATAATATTCAAACATAACATTTATACCATTCATTCATTTTAAATTCTTCATGTATTTATTGTCTGTAATAAATATTTTAAGACAATTTATTTTATTTTAATTTTGACAATTAATACATGAAGAATTTTAAATTAGTGGATGGTATAAATGTTATGGTTGAATATTATTTCATGAAATACAACCGCCCCTGTATATACAAGCGGTGCATTGATCAAATGCCACATTGACCGGCCGCCACTGATTCTATAGTTGATTGTGTATTCTAAGTGTTGCCTTTTTATAAACTGTATGAAAACTTCTCTTAAGTTTATGCCTCTAATGCAGCGATTTCCAACCTGGGAGGCGAGCCTCCTTGGGAAGGCGTGGACTATTACAGAGGGAGGCGCGAACATTCCAAAATATTTATTTACTCTTTAAAATGTGTCTTTATTACTATATGAAATAATAAATGGGGAGGCGCGAAGATATTTTTTTCTTCAAAGGGAGGCGCAGTAACATGAAGGTTGAAAAACACTGCTCTAATGCCTAAGTGCTTTTTTAGAGCATTGTGTTTTTAGGTACAAATATATCGAAAAAAAAAATTTAAAAAACCTGCAATCACACCCACCCATTGTATGTGTTTTTTTTATTATTTAAAAGTAGAAAATCATGCATTTAAGGGCTAAAATTTACTTAAAGGCTATCAGTGTATTATATATTTTATTTGAAACATGTTAATAACAGCACTAATGTTTTAAGCTTATTGTTTGTTGTTTACACATTAAACATTCTATCGATCTTTTCAAGAAACTCCGTTTTACCTTGATCTTTTTCGTATGAAAAATGACCTTCGTGCAACACATACCATAGCCATGTGACCTGTCCGAGGATCCACAAAAAGTGCTTTATTTCCTTTTGACGCAAAAACGGACGCAGCACGTACTGGATTATTTACATTCTAAGCTTTGCAAAGTCCTCTCCATGAATATAAGCTTTTAGAGGCTTGACTAACTCACTTTGTTTCTACCTGCATTTATGTTGGGAAAACAATGTTAACCAAAACTTATCTTTGTATCGAGCTTTCAGCTGTAAAGGAAATCAAACCCACTGATTCGATTTGAATAGAAAGCAAACACACTATTATAGTTTTCACCTTCTTTTGTATGTGTTTATCGTATTTAATAAGTATTTAAAGGAAAATTAATATCCTTATAGTCATTTGTGTGATTTAATTACACTATGGATGTTTTCTATTCTTTTGAATTTAGGTGATTTAATAGAAAATTGATAATAAACGAAAACGTTATCATTCTCCGTACCGACGTATGGAAATAGTAGTGTTTTTTTTTTGGGTTGGTTTTAATGGAAAAAATTTTCATTATACTCTTCAACAAAGTTTGCAATATTTATCAACTGTGACATCTTGTAAAGTGGTTTTTGATAACTTTTCTTAACATAACAATATGTTGTGTTGGGTATTTTAAAATAAGTCTTTCTCGCGATGAAGTGGGTAAGTTTTCTTTTCAAACTAAATAAAATATTTTTAGACTTAAAAGAATGTTTTCTTTGTGACGTCTTAATATATAAACCAATATATCCACTTTACAATATTGGTTAGTAAATTATTGTGTTTTCTTCTACGCTACAATTGTTCGTTTTTTTTCCACTGAATTGCATTTTCAATTGAGAAATTATTGTCTATTTTTAAAGCCAGCCAATTGCTTGTTGCAATAAAGCAAAATAAAAGAGTTTACCAGTTTCTGCCCGTGATTTCTGTGGCATTAATTTTGTACACTTTCTAGCTAGTTATTTTTCAGATTTTAATAAAATTTTTACTCATCGACTTTTGCTTTCAGTCGCAACTTTTGTTTAATTCCATGTTATGTTTCTATATATTACTTGTTTTTTTTATATAAAAAGATGTCAAATTTTGGATAATTGTTATTATTTTTACGCTGTCCGTCCGAAAAATGTTGTATAATTACTGTATGTATACAATGTATCGAATCATTTTATTTTCAATTGCAATCAAATTATTTGAAATAGTATATTTTGTTTTCTTACTATCAATTAAAAAACTATTTTGTAGAGGAAAGTAAGTCTCAATAAAAATCAAAGTAAAAGAAGATGTTTCTTTTTCTGTTAAAATATAACATTTTTCTACCAAAACGTGAAGACTCAACAACATTATGAAACCTTCCACTTCAACAAATGTTTAAAATCAGGAAACGATAAGATTATTAAAATAGTAACCGTGCCATTTTTTATACTTTTCTATAACTTTTTAAATGTTTTTAAGATAATTTCTATCGATACGAAAAAAACGTTGTAAAAGCTATGTTTTAATATAAAATTAAAATTTGTAACTTCCTTACTCCACAGATTGTGTTACAAACGTGTCACAATTTGTTACACAACTTGAGAAATAACTGAGTTATCAAAATAAATTGTTAATTTGATAGCGGTATAAATATTAATCATTAAAACATAAAAATAATTTTCTACTAGAACAAATTATCACTAAAAGATTATCACTAATATATTCACGAGCAAGAGTCATTAAATTAAAGAACATGTAAAGTACATAACTTGAATACTTTTGTAAAATAAATTTAACGTATTAGTGTTCTGTTGCTAGCAAATGCCTTGAAATGTATAAATGTTATTTAAATTTTCACAATACATAAACTGTGCGTTATTTTCTGTCCTAAGTAATTATTATTTATTTATAAACGCTGAAACAATATTTTTCCATAAGCCGTAACACAATTTAATTGACATATGTACGTGTTTATTCAATATTAAATATAAAAGCGAAACATTGTATGTAGATTATTTGGTATATGTATTCTTTGTACTATTCTCATTCTGCTATTTATGGCTACTGAAGTTTTTAATTGAAATCAAACTAATGTATGGAAAATAGGTTACTCTTTATTGATATTACAAATATCAAAACGTTGTTCGAAATATTTTGAGCCGCTAAAATTTAAACAGGCTAATCCTAAAATAATATTAATGACGACATAACAAAACAACACACCAAATCATAGTTAACAAAATTTCACTGAATTTAATCTGTTTTTTTTTTAAATATTTTGTTTTGTTTAATGAAAACATTGCAATATACAAATACATAAAAATACATTAGTGATTTTATTCATTTTTATAAATAATATTTTTTTTTATCTCACTGTAAACTTTATATTAAATTCATTTGTTTCTATACAATTTATTTTAAATCTCACAGTATCTATTGGCTGATTGAGTTTACTATTGTATTGTGATAAAAGAAAAAATATTCAAATTTGTTTAAGATAACAGTGATTTTTTTTAAATATGTCACTTATTTTAAAAATAAATTGCCAATCTTAAAAACAAGTCTGTCATAGTTGACATATTGGTTTTCAGAGGCTTAACAATCATCGGTAACATTCTCGAGTTTTACTCGTTTAGCCTGGTTATTTTTATACGTCATCTAAATAAAACAATGTTAAAACAAAATAAAACATGACTCTATTTCGAGTGACACATTAGTGTTTTTTATTGTGATTGAATATTCATATGACAAGTCATTGGAGTATTTAATATGAGTAAAATTATCAGAAATGCGATATGCTGTTTTCTATCTTTACCCAAATACTAAAAATTATTAAACGTTGATTTTTGACTTGGTGCGTTATTCCAGAAAGTATTCCGTGTGTTTTAATATTTCGTTATTATATTTTTTAATTAACGAACTTTCTATTATACCCACAATAAAGTTTTCTCTTTTCATATTATGCACAGAATTTTTCTGTCTGGAGTTATAAAATTAGCAGACAGAACACTGTGATTTGTTTGTTTATTCGTGATTAAAATTAATATATGTATAATTTTATGGCGTATATATTCAGGTCACTGAACAAAGGTCAAATTTAATAGGCTTTAAAAGGGCTTTGGTACTCAATTATCTCCCTCGACTAAACACATAAGTATGAATATTAAACGCGTGTGACATCATTCGATTTAATTTAGATGTATTATATTATAATCTTCGAGAATCCGCTCAATCGAATGATGATAGAAATTCCTTGTGACAAGGAGGACTGGCAAAGATAATACAAAAAGGGTGGGGGAACAGAAAGGTTGTACGGTGGACCAGGTGGAAATAAACTCATTAAACGAAAACCCCAATTTTGACAGGCACTCGTTACACGCTGACGCGGGGTAATGTGAATATAGGTAACAAAGGATAATTTAGGTAAAATTATTCACAACCGTTGCAAACTTCCAACCGAGCCGCTTCTTAAGATGTCTCACAAACTTGGTCGACATAGGTATTTACAAATGTTGCCAGACATCCTTTGGGAAAAGAACAATGGTTAAAAAAAAAAAAGATACAAAAAAGCAAGTTTTTTTAAGCAATGATCTTTATCTTACTTTATATTATTGCATAAGACAAAAGAGTAGCTTTGCACAATGCAAAAACTTAAAATTCTTCATTAAAAATTGACTCGACTTCTAAAATCTGCCCATCGGTGAACTCTGTAATTAAAATTGTCAACGGAATTAGTTGTAACAAAACACTATCTATCAATTACATATTTGATATTACATTACTACAGTGACTTCGATCTATCATGCTTGCATTCATTGTTTTCCCGCACAATTCGTTTATTTTATAGTCACAGCGAAGCACCTACAATAGCAATATTAAATAATTCCTCACTCATTGTCCTTCGATCTATCGCCTCTATAGAGTTCCTCTCTATAGAGAAGCTTCTTATGGCGTATGCAGCAGCCCCTCTCCCGTAAAGCGTAGTTTTTTTACAAAACGCCAAATTTCAAGACTAAATTATATTTTTCATAAATACATGCATTGACTTTTTGTCCGGAGCTGTTCTCTTGACTTCACTTTAAGTATTTTGTGATATGCGAAACGAAAATTGTTTGATTCGGTGATTTTGTTCAATTCACAAAAAAACAATTGAATGAACTTTACCTCAAATTTTATACGGGTGTCTAGTCTCCTATAAATAAGTAGTACTTCCATAGCGTTGTCTTATTCTCTACGCTATTGGGCGGGTTGACTGTACTGTTAAGTCTTCTTGCCGAATTGATAAGTTTTCATTTCTGTATGGTGTTTTGCATTCTGGCTTAAAATGCTCTTATGAAGAAAGTTAATATTATAATTCAAGCTGTGAAAAGAGTCTAGGATGCAAGTTGACAAATGCAAAACGTTTCTGGTAACCACATTTTTTTAATCATTTGGACTTTCCTCCATTGCCTAGTTTTTTTTTATTGTGGTCCTTTAAAAAATGTAGAATTGGAGTTAACTATTAGACGACGTTATCAGGATATTACCACGATGGATTTTCTTCGTTTATACGACATAAAACAAAAATCTAATAATATTATGTCATAAAAGGATTCCATTGATTTAACGTTCCATTGATATAACTTACATCACATATTTTTAGTTACCGTTTACTTGTAACTTATGAATAAATCTTTTGAACAGGTACACTTTTGAGGATTACGACTAGGAAATATAATAAAAACATTATAATTATCATAAAAGTTGTTATTCATACATTAAGTTACATATCTGAGAGCAGTCTTTATTTTGACATAATTTTATTCACACTGTTTTTCAATCTTATAAACAATATTTTGGGTTAACAAAAATATCTTTTTTTAATATAACAGCTTTTAAAGTTAAGCGTTAAGCTCCGGAGTACCGTGAAGTGGATGTGTTTTAAAATGTTGTAGCATTTATCAAAAATATCCAAATCCTTTACAAAAACAGTTGGGCTGGTAACATTGATGAGAATGGAGACGAGAGATGAAATCTCAGGGAAGAAAAGGGGGATTCGAAGAATAATGGGATCGTGCAGGCGGCACAAACACCCCCTTCCCCCAACTACCTAACATTACTTTTCCTTTTAACTTTTATCACTCAACTATTATCAAATCACCCAAATGACTGCAGGCAGAGCATATAGCTTAAAAATAGAAGATTGTCATCAGATATTTTGAGTTACTGCCTGGATATTCTGAGACAGAACCGGAACACTATGTTGAATCACTTCATCTTTTGGTTGCATCCAAGTCAATCATTTCATACTATATATAGTGTAAAAGTTCTTGAGTATTTTTTATTGAAAATAAAATATCAGCACTTGAATAATATGAAACATTTTTAACTGTAATAACTAGATATTTTTTAAGTATTTATTGTTCTTTCTGTTATATTCTTTAAATTTGCGACTGATAACACAGTTATTTGAGTGTAATTTTTTCTATATTAAATTTATTACTCCATAAGTAGTCTTGTTATTAATGTAATATACTACAATTTGTTATATAAATTAGAATGTTAGATTGGAAAACATGATGTATTGTGTATCTCTTATACGTCAGTATTTTTAGCTGAGTAAATGTAGGTATATACACAGTTCTGATGAAGGCATACGCCGAAATAGCTATCAACTATAAAAAAACAATATTTGCAGAAATAAATACTTTGCCTTATTACAATAAAGTTCAATCAAGTAAATGCCAATTCAATCAAAGATCAATTCATATTTGAATTTTTTTTAAATTCAAATATTAAATTTTATCATTAAGTTCATAGTTCGTGAAAACCTCATTCGCCGCAAACTAGTATTAGCAAAATTGAGAAATTCTGAACTTATAACTATTCTTTGAAAACATTATTTTTTTTTACCTTTCACAAATAAATGTGATATTTTCAAGATAAAAATGACAGTAAATATTGAAATTTTTATATATCTTAGTATTTAATACCCTTTCCACCACTTCTGATCAATCTTCAATCTAACGCTACTTCTCTCTGTCTGCAGTTTTCTTGTAATGTACACCTTTTCCATAATCTTAGCACTTTGGTGGGCTTAAGCAGACGCGGATTTACCTACGGGCGCGTAAAACGCAAATTCGGGGACCTCCAAAGCTGAGGGGCTTGAAAGCTTCAAAAACTCTATTTTATTTGTTCAAATATATCTGAAAAAACATTTTGTACACCTGTATAAATTTTATGACTTCAGATTGTAAAAATATGTGAAGTTTGTTTTCTTGTTTACCTGCTGTTTTGGAACCTAATTCCGCATTTTTAATATATATACACCAAAACCGGCTTTGCTCATCACAATACGTGGAATTACTGAAAAAAGCGTTAATTAAAAAGTTTCAAATTTCTTCATATATCGAATACAAAAAATAAGTATTCACCAAATATTCTTATTAGGTTTTATTTCATAAATTTCCCCTCTCAAGGACAAATCGAATTATAAATAACTAGTTATGAAGCTGAAAAGAGATTCATTTCCATTTCTCCTATTAAACATAAAACAAAAAAAATATATCCATAATGTTATCGATTATTTCAGAGCTACCCCTCATAAGCTAGGGCCGAAGAAGCTCGTTTCGCTGGTGGAATATTAGAAGTTTTTTTGATATTCAACATATTGCCTCTTGCCCAGAATATCCACTCACAGAAAATCGCGGTTCATATTTACTCATTTAATTGTCTACAATTTTTAACCTCGTCCAAATGTTACATTTATTAATGTCGTACAATTGTTTTCCCTGTTGCCAAATATACATAATAAAACGTTTGTGAATTAGATATTACATTTTTGTCCCCTTTCTGTTTATACTAATTTAACTTTTTCGCATTTATTAACATCACTAGAGAAAATAGCCGTGGCTATTTTTTGAGGGACAGAAATAAAAAAATAATACAAAAAACAATACATGATACATTATATAATTAAAACAATAAAGTATGTTTCGTTCGACGGATACATTGCAAAAATTGCATTTTAAAAAATGACAAATTGATAGCTCAGTGAACTTTATTTGTTTTTATTTTATTGTGTAACTTCAAATTTATTTAATTTAAGGGATTGTCATTTAATTTAAAATTAAATAAATATGCTTTTAAACTTGTTGTTTTGTTTCTTGTATTGTATTTATAAAAACTGGTGTATATATGTAATGGTTCTTCAGAATTAATCATTTATTGTCGGGTTCTATGGCGTTGTGGGCTTCCGTGCCAGACGGGTTCGATTCTCAGTACAAATTGCATTTTTTATCGATTTATCAATTTCTGTTTAAATGCATGGCTGTTTCTGATGTCCCTCCTACCATTTCTGACCTTTCAACAACCAGGCGTAGCGAGAGCGATTATCCTAGCTTCCTAAGTC
Source organism: Himalopsyche anomala (assembly GCA_031772345.1). NCBI lineage: Eukaryota > Metazoa > Arthropoda > Insecta > Trichoptera > Rhyacophilidae > Himalopsyche > Himalopsyche anomala. The sequence goes on from CM062827.1 coordinate 9,618,638, forward strand.
CTGTCCTAGCTTTATCCTCTTGTCCTTACTACTCTTTTTGAAAAGAGTGGTTGAGTGACTGAGTAACAAAGAATTATCGTAGAAAAAAAATGTCGATTAACCTTGGTAGCGGACATGGATAAAAAAATCGTTTATTACAAATCAGCTACTTAAAACATTATTATTATAAAACAAAAATATCCGATATATAATATTTGTTTTCCGCACTCACAAATGAGTAAAACGAAGCTGTAACTTGTTTACTTGTATCACATATTTTTTGCAAACTAATTACATTCAAAAAGCATTAAACTTTATATCTTTAAAGTATGTTATATTTAGGAACGTGGCTGAATAAACGTATTTTAAAATTTATGTGGAATCCCTTTAATTGTTTATTAACAAATTGGCTTGAAGAGACATTAAATTTTTCACCTTTTATACATGAGCTTGTGTAAGGATTATAAGTATTAAGGGCCTGCGTTCATTAATATAAAGTGGAACAACCCTTGTCATGCCCGGAGTAAGGTGTCATAGTCGGACAAGCTATTTCTTTGAAAGCAACAAACATGTTCTACAAAATCACAACATGACAAATGTTTTGATCGATTTGGACAGCAAGAAACGCACGTTACCCAATGATCCGAAATATTCAATATAAGGAAATAAAACAACAATCGATAAATATTATTTATTTACTATCGAATTAAATTTCTTCACACCACGAATAGTAAGGGCTAAACATTAACATGAAAGTGAAACTAATTTTGATGCCATGTGAACAGTTTCTCACGCAGTGTCAATTTTTACAGTCGGTTAACAATATTTGTAAATATCGTTTCTACGCTGTTTAAAAGTTTTGTTTGCTACTTTCTGAAAAAAGAAGTATAATAAATACAGTATATGTTAACTTTGTGCACTACATCTTGTTAGAAAAAAAATATAAGAATGTATGTAAAGGTACATACAATACATCTGTGAATTTCATCATATATAAATATATTTTTTAAATCGATTGTAAAATCAACGATTGAATGTGTTCATTCGGGAAATCAAATCGTAGCGCCTAAACTGAGTGTCAGCAAACGACCTCAAAAAATAAATGATTTATTTTACCCAAGCGTGAATATTTCTTTGGTAAAAGCGTGCGAGCAATCGTTTATAAATCTGTTTTTAAATACGTTTTACTCAATGCATTTATTTCCTTTTATGAATAATATTTTCCCCACTCTAGGGGATTAATCAAACGTCTGACGTCGCATAATTTTATTGAGAATTTTCGCTCTCTATTTGTTAGCGCATGGACGACAAATGGAGGATTTTAACAGTGGTTAATCTTATAAAAAAAAAAAATTATTATCATATTTTTTCCATGTCTGCTCCCAATGTGGAGCATATGGACTCCTAATAAAGTTTATCTCAACAGAAGTGTTTCTATGAGAACTGCTTGTTACACAGTTGCTCAACCTCTCTTTTTTTTCAAATAGAGTAGGAATATAAGAATAGGACTAGGACAGGACTAGTGGTAAGCTAATCGCTCTCGATACGCCCCGTTCATAGGATAGGATGGGTGGGAGGGGGGAATTTAAGACATCCATGCCTTCAAACAGAAATACATAAATCGGCTGAAAAATCAATTTATAAAACTGTCCGTACTGGGATTCGAACCCGTGCCCTCTTTAACCAAAGCCAACAACGTTGACCACTCGGCCACACAGGCGGCAATTATAAATTTATAATTTCAAATCGGAAAGACTCAGTGGCACTTTTGTTTTTAACATGTTTAATTTTCTTTAGTCCATTGGTTGCGTTACTAGATGTAACAAACATATCTCTTTTTATCAGAAAGCAGAGTAAAAAAATCAAAGTCAACTTTACTATTGAATTCAACGCTATATCTTAGACACGAATAAAAAACTTCTTTACTGTGAAACCTATACAGTTTGAGCAGGGTTTTCAGAAGTTCTTATTTCATCAGGAATGTCAATAGACAAATCCCGAGTCCCGCATTGCAAGTCCCTTTAAAAATCCCGATATAAGAAAATGTGTACATGTATAAAAATCTTCGAAATAGTGATTGTCCCGATCTGTGATTTTGGGAACCTGGTAACCCTGGGTATGAAAAAAACCTTTTTTACAATGCATTGCTTAATTTTAAATATATAACGATTAAATGAATCCGCTACCTCGTGGCTACGTGCAATCATTGGTTTTACTATGTTTTAATTTTTAGTACATTTACGATTACATACTATAAAAGACTTTTGTATATCTGAATAGTTACGTATAATCGATGCAAGAGTGGGTTTTGTGTCAAGTGTTGTTTGCCATTCTTTCTTAACTGGGCTCCTTACAATTTAACTTTTATAAAAAAATCAGATTGATAAGGAATACAATAACTAATTCTGCCAACGGTGTGATGCTGAGATAAACATCTTACAACAACTGAATACTTGACTTAGTTTTTAATTATTTTAATGGATTTTTACTAAATAATTACTATATTTTTTCAATCAATTTGTTATATACAACTTCCACAGTATATGTTGTCAATTAACTCAAAAGAATAGAACGGATGTCGGTAAAAAAAGTTGTTTCTCACCATAGATAAAAAAAATGGGTCTTTTATTTATAGATACTAATAAGAAGTTGATTGGTTAAGCTTCACATAGCTTACTGGGTAAACAATCACACATAAAACCTTGTGCTTATTTTGTAAGAAAAGGGTAGGTCCTTTTTCTTAGACATTTTGAAAGTAGAATAATTTTGTATTCTTCTCTCGTATCTAGTTTCGGCTGTGCCAGTAATCTTGTCAAACTATGCTCGTCTCAAATTTCGGCTTTGACTATTATTCACCGGTTTTCTTGGATCAAAGTATTTTCAGTCGTCTCGTATTTAGTTTTCATAATATGTCTTGACGTCGAAAACGAAATTTTAAATGCGAAATTAAAACAACTTTCATCTTAACATAAATTGTATTTTATATAAAATTAAGAAGCACAATAAAATATTAAAGTCACTGTTGCTTTATTGGGAAGGTTGTATTTTTTAAATGGGAAAGTTTTGCTTATTATTTGATTTATCAATTTATAAATGTAATACATAAATCGACAGATGAATGTAAATATTAAAATTGTCAGTAATTTAATACAAATAATGTACGTTTTTTGTTGAATCTCTTCCTTTTTTTGAGAAAAGATTGGCTGAGTAACTGAATAACAAACAGTTCTATTAGACACTCTGTTGAAATAAATTCCATTATAAGTTCATATTTTCTACATTGGGAGTAGATATGGTTTTAAAAACACATTATGAACCCATCAATCATATTATCCATAACATTTATACTCAATTTCGAAGCTAAGAGCCGCTAAAATGTTATAAATTCTACATGAGTATTGAAACAAACAGCATAAAAATGGTACACAAATCACCAGGAACAATAACCAACCAATTATTACTCATAATTTATTTTCTATGCACTCAATGAGATGAACAAAATACAAACGGCCTAAGGCCCGGAGCAGAGTTTTCAGTGAATTAAGTTTTCGGTAAGACATATCTTTCTAAAACTATGAAACGAAACAATTTCTCTTAAAATAAATATATATTAAAGATTTTTAGTTTGCACTCTTCTGAGTTGTAAGGCTTGGAAAGATCTGTCAAGCTCGTTAATCAAACATAATTGATCAAAACCATGAATGTCATTCATAGAACAACATACAAACGGTCATAAGTAGAACGTTTTAAAGTTTCGTTTTTTTCTTCCACATATGAAATTTCAGTTTAAAGAACTTAAATATCAGTTGAACTTAAAAAGTGAAAATGTATGGTAGACCGATTGTTTTTTAGCCCCGTCAAATCGTGTTTATTAAAATACATTGTGTTGAAAGAACTTTAATAAGCTCATAAATATAATATTGACACAACGCTTTTTGTATGACCGAGCCATGATAAATAATTGTGAAACGACTGCTTTATAAATTGGTTGTCTCCCTTGTTCACAAGATATTATAAAAACATCAAAAAGGCTTTAACTAGAAGTGTTATGATAGGTATTATGATAAAATAATTAAAAATAATTTTCAATTTCCATGATCTCATGCGTAAGCTTACTTCATGTTATTAGTTTTCGTCTAGCCGTTAGTTTAGTAACAATATTATGACACATGGACAATAAAAAAAGCATTAGCACCGATGGTTGCTAACGGACATGATACAGAATGACAGAGTCGCGTGTTATAAAATGTCCAGACGCAATTTTCTAAAAATTCATTTGATCGCAAGTTCAAAATAATAACTTTCTAGACGGTCGAAATGAACACTAGTTAGTTATCGTAATAATCATCGGTCGCTTAACATTTCCATAAATGTCTAAGTACATCTAACATTTATTTGTCGATCCGGGGCCGGTCGGGCATTTTTTTTTTGTCATTGTGCAAATGTCGATAACTAGTCTGTTAATCTTTTTTCAGGACAATCGTAATGTGGAACTAAAACACAATTCTCAGCGGTGCTATTAAATCCAGTCGTGTGTCAAACAAAAGTAATTATTGAACAATACTTAATTCACGATGGTCCACTTTTATTTTGTTCTGACCTTACACTATTAGTGATTTAACGATCGTTTTTATATAACTCATAAAAACACCCTGAAATTATTTGTCGGTAAAAAGACGGTAAAGAAATGTAAATTTAATACAAATTCATTACACGTTTATTGACTGAATAACTATTTAAAAATATATTCATTTTCAGTTTTTAAAAAGCTTAGTATTTTATTTTACGTTTATTTAAATATATTTGTTTCCACAGAAAAAATACATATTTAATGTCATAAGATATTATATCAAATAGGATTTAAAGAGAAATAGTTGTAATCCTGTAATAATGAAATATAAGATAAATTAAGAGCTTAAGAGATTACTGAGCGTTAATGAATTGAACACTTCGTTTTTAAGTATTGTCTAAAAAATAATGAAAACATTTCATATTGTATTAAATTAATTGAACAATCAACTTACACAAATTTACATTCGAGGATTTGAGTTATTCTTCATGAAATTGATTACAATGAAAGTTGCATACTTTTTCACCTGACCAAAACTATCAATTTAAATGCGATTCAATTTATTTTCAGATACAACACTTGAGTTGCAAAATGTGTCTACTGTAAAACGTCGGCCACTGCCCAGTTTATTTGAATAAATAGTGGGTATTCATTTAATTTGCGACCATAAATAAGTCTGGCATAATCTTAATAAAATTAACATAATTTCTAATTATAACTTGCTACTTCATAACTCATTGAGGTTAAGTAGACGAATTAACCCCGACAAGTTAGGAGTCATGACACTTGTATAGTAGCATAGATGAGACTGCAAGAATAGTGCTACATTTAATATAAGACAAACGGGCCGTTAAATAAAGAAGGAATAGGTATCACTTAATGAAGAGTAACACACTTATAAAGAACATTTATAGTTTGCTTGTGATGTTTATAGACTAGTTTTATTGTTGTCATAAGTATTAACAGAATGAATATTATTCCAAGAAATGAAACATCGGCTTTTACTTCAGTAGTTAAAAACAAAATACTCATTTTTCTTAAAAAAATAAGGAAAAAAATGCTTGTAAATTTACCATTTTTTGTGGTAGGAAAGGTCTTATATCAGATATAACTATTTATAGATTGATATATAAATCATAATTATTATGTTCATCGATTCAATTAAGTCGCCCGCCGGATACAAGTTGAAGAGCTTGGCTTTACCAATCAAGCGGGTCTGGATTCAACTCCCGGTAATGTCAATGTCAAATTTAGATTTTATCAAATTTAAAGGCGGGATTGTTTGTCTCTTCGTATTGGTTTCGAATGGTTCAAAAAAAAATCTCACCGAGCTTATCTCGTATGATCTTTCAACTGAAAAATATTTGGTGCATTGGCATTAGGTGTAATTTCAAATATGCTTAAAAACTTTTCAGCAATAAAAATAATTGCCTTTTTAAGTTGCGATTTAATGTCTTTATAAATTAGGCTTAAATTATCAGATCGCGATTTTAGTGGATTCATTTTATATAATATATTTCACAATTTAAATATTGAATATATTACGTTTTTCTATAAATTTGAAACCTTTGAGCGTGATTATGTTTAGCTTTTCAGCCCGTGGCGGGTTTTTCAATGGCTTTTACTTATATGAAACAGTCTTAAGAGATTAAACTTGTTCAATATAGAGAAAAGCAGAACGTTTAAATATTTTTTTACGCAGCCCAAACATCTCAGTCTTGACCATGCTTCATATAGGTCTCAATAAGTTTGTACTTCAATAACTCGCTTTGTTTGTGGTTATTAAGATTAACTTGACAAATTATCCAACGCAGTTTTTTAATTGTGCACACTTCTTAATTATATCACCTTCTTAAAGCAGAAAATGATATCTCATGAACAAGAAAGCAATATTAGAAATAGGAAATTTAAATCTTTGTAATTAAAAAAGTCTTACATATTTAAATTTGTTGATGTTACTGCCTTAATAATTATATGTTACGGTTAAAATTTTATTTTAAATTAAGATTCTTTAATATTCGAACAAATAAAAATACTTATAATAAACTAAAAAGCGTAGTGTAATATTTAAATAGAGGTTGGAATACTTGAAATCCACTAAGTTCACAAAATATTATATAAATATTATAATATATTTATATAAGTATAGCATTTTCGCTAGGAACCTTAATACTAATGTTTTAGTAGCTTACCGTCTTAAAATATATTTTAAATGAAGTGGTTAAACCTCATTCTCAAGCCTGTTTGAATCAGTCAATAAGATGTTCGTAATAACAAAACTTATTACATTAATTAATTATTCTTATGAGATAACGTTTTTTTATCATAACAATTTCTTTTAAGTATTAAAATGTATTTTACATACTTAATTAAAGTATCCAACAAAAAATTCATTGATTTTTATAATGTACATATAAAACCAAATAAGCTATTCTATTTTATCAAATTTATTCGAAATTTGGTGAAAGTTACTTTGTTTTTAATATAAATTGACATAATATATATAATATGTAATATTTTTGTGAGCATTATGAACGAAAAATTCATTGTTTATTTTTTTTACAATTTCAGTCTTAACTAATAAAGGAAAACAGTTATTGGGTTATACCAACGTGTAATATTTTAGTTTAACGGTTTTATTCTTCATGTGCAATTTTCATTAACTTTTTTGGGTAGCTTTTTCATCACGTTCTCTGCATTATTTTCCTCAGACGAAAATGTAATTAAGCTTTTCAATTTTCAACATTAATATTTATGGAAAACGGACCTGAAGAATCAATATTACTTTTTAATTAATAGCATCCCGAAATTTAAAAAATACAATGTTTTTTTGTTGTCTGCTTATTTAAATATAAATCCTTATCAATCAATATTTTCAGCATATATAGCGGGGATTTTTTTTAAAGAAAGTAGTTTTATTTAAATTAATCAAACGTTTATTATCCAAAATAAAACAGACAAATTATCACACTTCAGATATGCAGTAATGTATTTTTTATTTAAATTATTAATTAAATATCAAAAATAAGTGCAATAAGGAGAAACCGCATTTAAACAACGCTCTATCTAGTGCTTTAAAAGACGTTATCGCTAAAATTATTTTCCAATAATAATATTTAAAGTTTAGAAATGTATTGAATAATATATTAATTAAAATGTCATCCATGAGCATGTGCCCTCGTGAAGAAATTAGGGATACTGTTTTAAAGAAAAGCTTTGCACTTTGAAGAAAATGTCGTCAGAAAAGAGTCAGCTAAGACTGGAGTCTAAAAAGAGAAAATCTAACGACTGTCTCTTCAAAATAAAAATAATTTACAAAATAATGAAAATTTTACAACGGCATCTTATCAGCATTACGGGTGTATGTTCATCAACATTTATGATTCAATTTTCCTTTATGGCGGAATCGGCGGGGCCGGGGTTGAGTGAGGGTGGTGGATGCAAGGAGGGAACGGGGTGACAGCGGTATCGGAGGGAGGGGGACGCGGCGCGGCGGATGGAGGGCTCAGTCCCGCGCGAGTCCCGTCGGGAGACGCTCGTCTCCTTCCATTAAAAACGTGCGGATCGGTCCTTGCTCTGGTCGCTATTTCATGTCGTGTGTTGGTGGTGTTAATTATTAATAAAGGAAAAGTGGGTGTGCCCGAGCTCTGTTGTCGATCGACAGACTGTATGCAAACAAACCACATTAACAATTTTATATTTTGTTTTTTTTAAACAGTCCTATAAGCCTATAAAAAAGTGAAAATATAGCGGAATTATCATATTTTGCCAGAAAAATATGGAATTTATAAGGTATATAATTTTTTTATAAATATATAATACACAAATAACTCTAAAACTTCTTTCTTTAACACTACCTATTTATAAATATTGAAATATTTGTTTCTTATCATAAGATATTATTAAATATTTCTCACTTTTACTTGGCTCAAAAATATGGAAAAAAAATACAGAAAACTTATACGCTAAGCTATCATTATAAGTTTGTAACCCAATTTCACCGTTTTGTTAATCAAATATGTATGATTAAATTTGACGGCAACTCAACGATTTCAATAAATCATTCATTGACACATTAATATTTTATTCACCAAATGACAAAGTTTTCAGAACCTAGGTGAATTGTTTTATATTATTTAGATTGATATATACACCGTTGAATAAAGGGGGTGGTATTGACGCCACTAGTAGTATGTAAATAAGTCGTAAAATATGGAATAAATACCATTATGCTTCGGAGCTTTTGTTATGATTGAATGACGCCGTAAGGGTTCTGTTGATTTTTCATTTCATGGAGTGCATTTACTATTACATCACGGCAAATATGTGGGTATTTTTATTATTACCAAGCACGCCCCCCTCGTGTTTGACATGCTATTGATAATATACTATTATTATTTATTGACATACCTTTTGTTAAACTAATAATTTAAAAAAAACAATATATCCATGCAGTACCTACAAATTATAAAAAACCCTTTACATTAAAAAATAAAAACACTCGAGCTTTTTGTTAGAGCTTACATATTTTGCATATTCATACCGAGCTCTTAAATAATTCTGATTTTGAATGAAGAATTGAGCGCTATTTAATAATTCAAAATTTTAGCATATAGAATATTATTCAAAGCATTTGTTTTAACGTCTTTCCTAGTAATGCAATTATAGCACACAAATTTTTGAAGGGGTAATGACTCCAGTGGCGCACTAAAATGCGTAAAAGCGTTAAACAATAATTTATGCAATCAAAATTATCAAAAACTTTTAAGTTTACTAATAATATAAATCACGCTCTTCAATCAAGGATCAAGCTCATTTTTATATTAATTACGATAACATACATTTTTATCGATTAATGGGTATGTACCTACACAAAAGGTAATAATATATGTTTTATTATCATGCTTTTTGTAACTTGTTCTTATCCTAAAACCGTGTTTTTTAGAAGCCAAATTTTATATTTCTATCCGTAAAGTGACTAACTTAAAATGATTCTAAAAAAATGCCTGTCTTAAAAATTGATATGTACTTATTGGCAAAAGATACCAATTTTGAAAAAAAAAATATTTCTACTCTACTTTATAAATGGCCTTAAATTTTACTGCAAGACTACACAGGACTTTTTTTTAATTTTTCATTATCTGTAAATTTATCTGATTTCACCGTAACTATGTAAAATATTTTTTAGTTTAATGATTACATTTTTAAGGTTCAAATATAGTCCAAAATTTCTTACTTAAACCAAATTAATTTGATAAAACGCATATTTTCTTAAAAAATCTTTTTAACTCCTTAGTATTTTAATAAATTGTTTACGGTCAGTCGCTCAACCTTAAAATTACCGCTCAGATAAAGCTGAAGCTGTAAGGATTGTGCTGGGAAACGACCAGTGGTCAGTAAACACTGTCTTCGTGCCATATTTTTAATATCAAAATAGTATAAAAGGAATTAAACGTCACAGACATTATTTTTATTGTATGTATAATCTTAAAACAGTTGAAAAAATGTTAAAGCGTTTTTCATTCCATCCCTTCACGCAAAAATCATACTGATTGGCTTACAAATAGCGAAAAATTCATTCCCTTCTACATTTTATCATAAAATAATCCATCAACATTAATATCGTTATGTGAGTGAATTTAGTACTATATAAATCGATCAACTTCTTTACTACGCTTAATGATTTATTATATTACTGTTATGAAGTCGTTCCAGTCAATATATGTTTTATTACATTTTATATGACGAACTAACTGAACTGACTTCCCATAAACACATTACTATTATTTTATGTATGTTGGGTAAAATTTTTCCAATAACGGTAAGCCACTGGTCCAATCCCATAAAAGATTCCTTTCTTTTATATTTCCCACCTCACAAATATTATTTTAGCCTGTCATTACTCATTATCAAACCTATTCATAATCAGTGGTGTATTCTATGGATATCTCTGAAAGGGTTTTATTCCCCTATTTTAGGAGATAAAATAATGTTTTCTACTTCAAATTTAAATCATTGAATAAAACATTCGCATAGTGAGTCGATTGTCATTCATTTATTCAGTTTATTTTGTTGTATATATATTTATTTTGATAGAAGTAGGTTTCGGAGAAAAAGTAACTCGTAATGCGGGAAATTTATACAATATATAATTTATGTATTGACTAAAACGTCTTGAAGGATTTGAAAGAATTTAAACATATTGAAAAATTCAGGATTATTTCAAGCACAATCAATAAAGTGTTTTTTAAAACACATTGAATTTTGTGGGGCCGTACGACTTCAATTTGAATTTTCATAGTCTTTTCAAAATTTATGACAAAGAAATTTGCAAATAAACATCCGAGTCACTATAATAAGGACACATCAATTTGTTCTGGAAACTATACACTTACTACTCTTAAAAATAAAATTGTGTTTTTCTGATTTTTTATTTATAAAGAATAAATCTATTACGATAAACAATGAAATCATACAAAAATACAACTATCAACGACATTTTTAAATCTTATTTAGTATACTAGATTATTGCGTATGTACTTTGGTAATCTAGAGTGACAGTATTAAATTTTAAAAAAAATCAATCTGTTAGTAAAATATAATTGAGCCCTCGAGAGGTGAAGTGAGCCAACTATTAAAATAGTAAATCTTTTTTCTTGGAATTTTAAGTACAATCACGTATTTACTTCGTGTTTTAGTGGATTGTATATTTTTATTTTACAAAGATAAAAATATTGCGATGATTATTAACTGAGTTACTTCACTTTTACGATATTTTTAGACGTGCAGAATATTACAACGCATCCAATTTTTTTCTAAAATATCACTTGGCTCACTTTAATGGACCCAATTATAAACGTGTCATATGTCCAAGATTTTGAATATTCAATTTATAAAATCAAAATTTCATATTGACCTTATCAAGGCTTACAAAACCGTCATACCGCTTATATTTCATAGCTACAAAAAATGTTGTATATATAATATCCACTTCGTCAACAACCACTAGATTTATAGCTGATTTGAAAGATATATTTATGATTTTATTAATCTTAAGCAAAATGAAATCTCTTGATTTATATTCAAAATAAAATATACATACGATATCAATCATATTTGTATATATCCATCGAGTGTCAACTCGATGTAATAGCAAATAAAATTTAACAGCAATACGCTTTTGAACGTGTTTTTGACGAAACGATGCCGCTGTTATGTTATTTTGCTTTTTGCACATGCCCTATTGTTGGCTGTAAGCTGTAATGGACTTGACCAACATTGATTCGTATTCTCGTTTAAAATGCGTTGCTTTCAAAGTAAAAATAATTGTACTATTTCTATCGAAATCATTGCAAAAGCCATTTTTTTACACGCAGTTGCATATGTAATAAATACATCACCTTTTTCGTTTATGACAAACAAATCGTACATAAAACATCTATATATTAAATATTGCCAAACTATAATTCATGGCGTAAACGAATTGGAAAACAATATCCTAATGCTTTTATAAATCTGTTTTTACAGTTATATTCTTGATTTTTTTTCAACGTTAATTTTCATGAAGTAAAATCACATTCTTCAACATTTTACACAAATGATGAATAATCACATATATGTGAATTTAAATTGTTGTGAAATACACACTTGTTAAATTTTGTTATGGAGATCTTCTATAATATCTGTGAGTTGACTAACAAATTTTATTTTCATGGTAGACGATATAGCATAATATGCTCATTAAAATAAATAATTCTTTAACGTTAATACGTACCTCACCCTATTTCCATTGTCGTATACAAATGATTGTTTGTATTCATATCTTTTGTATTTATTAAACTCTGAACATTTACCTTTTCTTATATTATATATCACGCTTTTGATATACTATTAAGTGGTGAATAAATTGAAAAGGGTATTGTTTACCTATTTCACCAGCTTTGAATGAAATTGTGCTTTAAACTAATATTTGAAGAAAATTTTACAATATCAAAAAAAGTCCCAATAATTTACAAAAATTATTGTACTTTGTTAAGCGGAAAAGAATAAAATCTGACATACAACGTCATGATGAAGTGCAAAATTTACCCGACCTGATTGAGATTGAATACTGAAAACCATTCCCTTTTTGAATTTTGTTTGTATTATTATATTACATCAAAAATATGCATATTTTAAATTCATGTACATACTATATTATTTTACATTAAATGTTAACAGTATTCAATATATTTATGCTTGTTTTTCTAATTTTATCTCTGGTTGAGTTTATTTTTTAATTTAAATTTCTTGTACAATCTATGATAGTGATAGTTATATCGTTTTGAATAGAAATAATTTATTAATTATTGATTTGTTTATTCGAATATGCTCCATTCAATCAATATACCATCAAATTTTCATTTTCATGACATATTGACAGATGAGTATTAGTATTTATAACTGCTGTATATTTTTCTTATCCAAATAATATCTATGAAGTAATAAATATAAGAATTGCTGCAACTTTTAGATAAAATTTAAATGATTTTTTAATATAGTAACTTCTAATTCGGGACAACCATCTTTTTCGGTACGCTCCGTTGTTAATGTTCGAATAGGACATAGGTGAATGGAAATTATTAGACATTGTACTCATCAATACTATGGAAGATACATACATTTATCAACAACAAACAAATATGCTCGAATTGGAACTCAAGTCTAAGAGAACAACACTAACCAATGAGACCACTATTTGTTTTTAACAATTAAATACATTAGAGAAATAATCAGAATATGTATTGATTGAATTGGCATTTACTTGGTAGAATTCTTGTATAAAGCATAAAAAAAAATAAAGATCTACAGAAATTAGAATTAAAAGCATTGGTTAGTTGATAAATATTTTGGATTCGTGACATCGTCAGAACTATTGACGGCGTAAAAGCGGCGTGAAACTGAAACAACAATAAATAATATAATTCTTATAAAACTAATTAATTTATTATGTTGACCTTACTAGAGACGAAATATTTGTAGAAGCGGTAAGTTGTTCTTTTTTATCTCTTTGAAATAGATTGTTGAATAAAACATATAAATTTTATAAAAGACTCGATGAAACGTGAAAAATAAATACGAAATTCTTCACTGTACGTCGATTTCTCAACAGATGTAAAGTTGGATCTGATCAATACAAATAAAACTCAAGATTATTTTCTCCGTGAAATGTTCTCAAGTGACACAAGAATACTGCATATTTACGATCTCATTGAAAATTCAAATATTAAATTGATTTATTTATTCGAATTTTCATTTTCACCGTCTCAATAAATAATATTACCGCAGCCGGGTCATCATTTCTCAATTATTTTACTTCACCAGCCAACAAATAATTATTTTACTTCAACGTCTCAAAAATAATATGAACAAAATTGGTATTAATTATTCGGTACTAATTACCGTACAAATATCAGACCACTTGTCCATATTGTATTTTATATAATATCTTTATTGCTTATTTAATTGTTTTCTGTCAATACTTATAACAATTTAACTGACGCGTTATCAAATTTATGAATTTTAAATTGACCAACTTTGTTCCTAACATAATAAAAAAGCAAGTTGAAAAAATATTTGTCTAATATAATTCCACGGATATTACTATTATTAACCGTGAAACTGAAATACATTGATATTATTTCACTTTATTGTAATGGAGTTCTACTAACTTAGCAATCTTCAATTTAATAAAAAAAAAATGAGAGATCCAAGCTGATACGGTAACTAAATCATTTTCACAAAAAGAAAATATATATGTTTTTAATTTGATTTTTTTCTAGCAATTTAAATTCGAGTTTTAAATCCCAGAATTAAATCTTTAAGCTATATCGTTTTTAGACTATTGTCATTTTTTTATTCGAATTGCGTTGTTTTACGTCGCAAATAGGCACGGCACACCTTCTGCGAATCTTTTTATTTTTAACGGGTTTGCTTTTGTTTTAAGACTTTTGGGACTTTTATTCGTGACATGGATACACAATTGGTACGTTTCTTGATCAATTTTGCCGAAAAATACTCTCTAACGTACCCACCACGGCCCCAAAGTCATAAAACACGGCAACCAGTGAAAACTTACAATCGCTTCTTTGTTCCAAATCACAAGCCGAAAATCGATTTTAATTTGAATTTCTAATTCGAGAATTATTCTTCCTTGAATGCCATTAAGTACCGTGATGTCATGTTAATGTTCTCCATTAAAGATTTAGAGAAAAATATAAAGTATATTTTATTCAAATTTTACTCTTTTTTATCCGTGATGGAATGCCATTATAAAATTACAGCGATAGTAAAAAAAACGTTTAAAATATTTATATCTATTTAGACCAGTTTTGATTTTGATGGCAACATAATAAAAATATTTCTAAAGTTTTATAAAAACTCTGCTTGCTGCCCAAATCAAGCGTATTATCAGCACTGAGAAAAACTTCTATAACCATCATAATGAAAAATGTTTGAATGTTATATATGAATAACAGTTGTTAAAATGATATTTTCTACATTTCTTATAAGAAATCATAATATATAATATATATAAAATTTCGCTTATGACCAGCATTATCAACTGGTCCTGATCTTAATAAATAAAAGTGGGAATTATTGCAAATGTTTATTTTATTTTTTGAATATTATGCCTTTCCACCAAGTGAACTCTCAAATGAACAATATATTACATAAACATACACCAGTTTTTATCGAATTATTCCAACGATGGCATGGTGACTAACAAACAATTATATTTGATATTATATAATAATATCTACACAGATATTTTCTAATGAAGTTTTGCAATTTATTCATAATAGCTCCGTGAATGTTATATTATATTGTACATAGCTGTTTCAGCATGCCAGAACACACAGAAATGCCAGACCTATTTGTTACATTATTCAAACAAATTTTTGCTGTAACGAAACCTTTTTAAAACCTTACCAAAGTATTTAAAAACACTTTGTAATTATTTTAATTATAATTATATCGTTTATGATTTCATAACTATAAGGTTAATGTAGAAATTGATCATAGTTAATTCGTCATGTATTTTATTGTTTCGTCTTTAACGATGTTTGTTTCCTTGTTTTTTTTGCCTCTGTGTATTTTAACTTTTAATGATGATATTCGATACTCGTATTGAATCGAAAAGTTGGAGTAACGTTGCTACGTGGGCCGGCTATTTTTCAGCCGTTTAGCACTTTGTCTTCAAAGACGGGGTAGATTACGGAAGAGTTAAAACGTAAACAAACGTACATCTTTTTAATTTATTTTTTTAAGATGTTTTTATGGTAATTGATGGAAGAAGAGCATCTATGTTACGTTTGTAATTAGATACACGTATTGTTTAAATAAAACTAGTATGGTCAGAATATGCGTTTTATTAGCTCAAAAATTAAAACGTAGCACAAAACACGAAATGACTATAATATTGAGAACAATATTTTTAATTTAAGACTTATAATTCATCATAGAGATTTCGTTTTAAACAATAATACTTTAATTTAAATAAAAACCAATTATTTTAAGTAATGTACAATTTTTCCTGATACATATTAACTGATAAAAATAATAAAAGTTTTTTAGTACTTTTTCCACATAAAGTTTATTTGATCATGATTTTATTAGCTCATCGCGAGCGTTATCAACTGATAAGAAAAATATATAAACTGTGCTATTTATACAAGTTCAATAGAAATAAAAGGTGGAAGCAACTACTAACAATGAAAATGATTTACAAATTACATTATAATTACACAAAATTAAAATGCTTAAAACCTATTATTTTAATTTTGTGTAATTATAATGTAATTTGTAAATCCTTTTCATTGTTAGTAGTTGCTTACACCATTTACTTAAATTTAACTTGTATGTATAAATAGCACTGTTTTTGTATTTTTTTTATCAGTTGATAATGCTCGCGATGAGCGAAACCGGTCCTAATCAAATAAATTTTACGTGGAAAAATTACTAAAAATCTTTTATTATTCCGAATAATAATGCCATTCCACCGAGTATTGACAGTGAACACCTTAAAAAAACATATTAACTGGTTTATAAAACTTCTCATTGAAATATTTACGTTGAAGTTAGTATATTACTATATAATATCCAAGTTGAACATTTTCATTGTATTTGTTGCAAATTTATGCAATACAGTTGCAATTCATGAATTTAATTAGCAAAAAAGTATCGTAGTTATGAAAAAAAAAAAAAAAAAAATCGTTTCGGGTGTACATACTCTCGAATACAATTCAATGGATTGGAATAACTCTGATTTGTAATGGTACGTGGAAAGGGTGGGCTTTGAAAAAAAGTTCCATTTCATAATGGATAAAAAATATTTTACATATCAACAAAGAGTGCTTTATTTAGCCAAAGTAATATTTTTTTAATGTTATCCACGTTTAATCTGCACCGGGTCATATGTTTTAAAATGGTTTCCGTCGCCGTAAGTGAGTGGTAATGCTTCCGCTCTGTGATTTGTGACTCGAAGCTTTTATACACTGAGTCGTCACATGTTATTACAGTCAAACCTCAATATGGCGGAATTCGAATATAACGAATAATTATTTTCAGATGTGATTAAACAAGCTATCATGAATAAACATGTGTAGCCCTTGTATATGCAGGGGCGGTTATATTTCATGAAATAATATTCAAACATAACATTTATACCATTCACTCATTTTAAATTCTTCATGTATTTATTGTCTATAATAAATATTTTAGAATATTTTATTTTATTTTATTGAATTTAAAATGAGTGAATGGTATAAATTTTATGTTTGAATATTATTTCATGAAATATAACCGCCCCTGCATATACAAGGGGTGCATTAATCCAATGCCACATTGACCGGCCGCCACTGCAATCAAATCTACACATCTCTGTTGAATTTTAAATCAAAATAATTGATGAAATTCGATAAATTTACTAACAAAACCTATTTGATTTTAACTGCGTGGGCACACGAGTTTTATGAATAATAATTATTATTTGACCATTTTTGCTACACGCATATCAAATTTAAATACTTTCTTTACTAAGAACAACAAAAATAAATATGTTTTGTGTTTTTGGCGATGGCCATGTTTGATTAGCCAGATGTATTTATTTTTCAATTTATATAATGCGTTTTCTACCATTTTAGACGACATGTCCATTATAAAAACAGAGTTTTAAAAAATCTATTATCACATTTTTACTTTATCAATATTTTTAAACTTCACTTAAAGTGAGTTTGAACTAATAACTTACATCCAGTTCTAAAAAATAATACGTTTTAAAACAAAATTTCAGTTTATACGTACAGTGAATGGCATAATACAATTTTTTTTATAGTAATATTATCTATGGAATCATTATAACTCAAGTGTTTATTTAATCGATGGTCTTTTTTTCGCAAAAGTTTTCTCAATGAATTAGATTATTTATGGTAAAACATTGATTGTATAAACATAAGAAATATTCGATCTTTTATTTAATTATCAATAATTGTTCAAAATATAACAGTTAATAATAATAATTGAATACCCTTAAGAGGAATTAAAATAAGTCTTCAATGTAAACCGTAGAATGTTTATTCCGACGCAATCATGTTTTTAATAATTTTTCAGTAAACTAATTATAAAAAATATATGAAATATGTAAATTATGAATCTATTTTCGATATCCAAATGCCGTGGTCCACATCCAAATGTGTAAAAATTTATTGATTGATGAAAGGAATATTATTTTTATAAAAGTAATAATTCGTTAGTCGATTTATATATTAGCATCATAAAACGTTTATGCCTTTTTATCATACATTTTTATTAATTTTGCCAACCAATGCTTCGAATTCTAAATTAAAATTTAATTTTGAATAAATTGAATTTATGAACATCCATGATGTTTTCACTGCAGGGACCCGAGCGTACTCCGAGGAATCAGTCATTACTAGTCCTTTCTTGGAATATATATATTCTCTTTAAGCAAAAAGAATAAGTGATTTATTTATACTTAGAAACTATATCTACTATTCAGGCTTTCATGACGTGTCATTAACTTTATATACTATAAGCGGCTCGTGGACATGGCAACATATATTTCAAACTTTATAAAAAAAGACATACGAATAAATTCAAGATATTTGTAAATTTCTTTACAAATATCGTAAATATTGTAAAAGATTTTTAAAGAAAGTTTACTGTGTTTGATCGTTGAGGAAACACTTCCTGGGGAAGTTGGAAAATTGAATAGAATCAAATCTTGATTGTTATTAAACGAATAGATATTTTGTATGAATGCTTTTAAAACAATGCTTTTAATACGTCTTAATCTGTTTTGAGAAGATTAGATGAATCGTCTCCTATTATAAATAAACAAAGTGGTTTCATTATCAAGTACAATAAAGAACAATAATTGTAAGAAACACTGCTTCTATGGCACGGCGCTCACATTTAATCCGTTTACGTGGGATAATTATTTCATGTCAGATTTAATTGCCGTCATAACACAAAATACCGTAACTAGGGTACTTAAAAATCTGTAGTCTATAATACGCTGCTGCATCAAATTATTCAATGACACCGTTTAACTATTTATTATATTTTAGAACAACTGGCAAGTTCCTGGCACAGTCTTGGCAAGAATGAGGATTCCAATTATGTATGAGTATCCTCAGGGAAAATCAGGCCGGTTTTCTACGTGGCCGATCTTGCGTGGACCAAATACACAATCTTAGGAATTTTTTAAGCAACGTAACAAATTTAACAACTCGCTGATGGGTTATTTTTTAGACTATGAGAATGCCTTTGATAATCCACACCAATCTTCCCTAAGGGAAATATTACAATTGTACAGAATCCCAACTAAGACTGTTGCCATAATTAAATGTCTGCACGAGGGTAGTGAATTTCGTATAAGAATCTGAGATGTAACATTTGAATGTTTTGGGGTCTCAATCGGGGTTAGAAAGGTTTTCACTTAGCTCTGCTTCTCTTCGTTATAATCTTTGACTTCATTCTGAGTTCACTTCTTCCCTTTTCTGAAGCTATGAGATATCCAGTCTTGCATGTGACACTGTCATATTTGACAAATATATCAAGAGTATTTAAGAGGTAATGGATTGATTGTAGAGCAACAGGTTTCTCGTTGGTCTTAAAACCAATGCAGCTAAAACCAATGTGCTCTGCAACAATGCCTGTCTGGACCGAGAGTGCAACGCAAGCAATTGAGAGATACAGATACTTGTGGGTACACATCACGAGAGATGGTAATCCGTATAAAGAACTCGCTATCAAATTAGGGATAGCTGGAGTACCTTTTAACTCAATGCTGAAATCCTGGGACTCTGTCGGAATCAAGTGTCTTCTGTTCAACGCATGCATCTTGAAAATGTTGCTCTTCGTGAAGTTGTGAGTCATTTCACCTTGCAAAAGCATAGAGTAAACGTATACTGTGCTTTGAAAACACATGCCTACGGTGAATAATACAGGTGCGGTCGTAAGACATTGTCAGAAACACGAAGAAAAGAAAACAGACTAACTAGCTCCTTATTACGTCCATAATAAAAAAAGCGACAATAGACTTGGCTTAGACATGTGCTACGAATGTCCAAGAGAGTTTGAACCTTGCCAGTCTCTTCAACCAACCGGATGGAGCTCGACGTCATGGAAAGCCATCGATGACCATTCATAGCAGCGATACTCAACCTTTTTTTCATCTGGCCTACATGTCGGCTTTTACTACATTACGTGGACCGCAGCATATTAAAAACAATACTTAAATGTACCGCATACTATACACAATTCTTAGTACAGATGTTTGAAAAAGCTTCTGGTGACTATGATTTTTTTGAGCCTCACATAAAATCTGAATAAGCCGAAGGTTGGGTATCATTCATCCATAGGATGTAGTTAGTGGAGCTACAGACCGCTAGGGTGACCTGGAAAGAAACAAATAGACTGGCAGGGGATAGAGAATCCTGAAAAAACCATGTCTTAAACATATACTTCTTATAAGGAGGAAATAAAAATACTCAATTATATAATTTCGAAGCCTCAAATTAAATTAGCCAACAATCTGAGTCAAAACGATGCAACAATGAAATTTCTCAACGCAATCAGTGTATGGAACCTTTATAAGCAAGTTTAATTAAATTTCCAATATTACTTTCCTTAATATTCTAAATGAGCTTTTGATATTCAATGGATGATTTCTTATGGTTTCTTTCATATCAAGTTGATTCTTAGATTCTACTTTAAAATAATTGTAAGTTATATTTTATAACAAAAAGTTTAATTATGTTTTACCCCACATAACATAACTGAAGTCGTAAATATTTAACAGACACAGTTTATTTAATAAAAAATAAACCTTAACTACCGAAGTATTAAAGCATTTTATAGAAATATTTTTCATCGTAACTTTTTTTCACTTCACCAGTGTAGTGCGCGTGTACTTCTTATAAAACATATCAACGGAAAATATTATATTATATAAGATGAGAACTGTTATTTAGTCACTTACTGTCTTTTTTGGAGTAATGAAGGGTAAGCCGATGGGACTAGGAAAGAAATACTAGTTAGATACCCGTTTGTGATACAGATTTCTTTTAATAACGCTGGTGTGTGAATGCAACCGTCATTGGTATCCATTTCTTTGAAAAAAAGTATGTACAGTGAAACTTCGATTCTACTTTTTTCAAGGAACTGTAGTAATCACTTTTAGGGTGTTTACTGTCAATACTTGGTGGAAAGGCATTATATTAGTAAAAACACAATATTCCTTAATAGGGTAAAATATCAAGGTATTTCAGTTCTACAGTTTTTAAAAAGTTAAAGGTTGATAGCTATTTCTAAAAACCCAGACTGCTTATCTTTCTTTGTAACACTAAAATCACATTTAATAAGTGCAATATTGTAATTAGAATTTGAATTAGTATGTTAGAGTGAATAATATGATGCATTGTGTATCTCTTCTTAGACAGTATATATAGCCAAGTAAATGTACGTTTAAAGCATAGTTCTGACGATGGCGTAAGCCGAAATAGCTATCAACCTTTAACTTTTTAAAAACTGTAGAACTGAAATACCTTGATATTTTACCCTATTAAAATGGAGTTCTACCAAGTAAATGCCAAATCAATAAACAATATTCCTTTGTACTTCATTCCACTTTATTTAATATGTCAGGACCGGTTTCGCTCATTACGAGCATCAGTTGACGATGCTCGTAATGAGCGAAACCGGTCCTGACATATTAAATAAAGTGAAATGAAGTACAAAGGAAGAACTGTAGTAAAAGAAAAAAAAATGTGAAAGTCTTTTAATAATACCAAAAAAGAGTCTAATTTATAATTATTGTTTTATGTCTTTCACTTTTTTATTTTAGATCTATATATTTTGAAATATTTTTTATACTACATTAGTTACCCTTAACAAAGACCCCTCAAACTCGTGATTTTTTCTAAGTCAACTAGCTTGTTCCTCATTTTTTTTTGCAGCCTAGTTTGAAAACTTCTTAAAACAAGATTCCAGGCAAGATTATTTATAAACGAAATGAAAAATATTCAACAAAAACGATCAATCGGGATAATATTTGTGACGGAACGATAATATTCAGACGATAGATCGAAGAAATCGGTAAATCGAGGAACAATTTTATTTTACATTGTTCTCATAGTTGCCAGACCGGCACTACAAAAAATAAACGATCTTTGTCAGAAAACTAAGAATGCTAGAACGGTAGATCGGGGCTCCACTGTACAAAAATCGATTGAAAATAACACTTTTATATCTTTCTCTTTCATCATTTCATTCATTTCCGGTCTTTTCAGAATATTGCCGACAAGCAATTCTTATTAACAAGGTCAAATCGATTTTAGGTACATACACAGGAAACACATATCGTGTAAATGAAAAAAAGCTTATACATATTTTAAAATATAAAAAAAGCAGACTTACAAAATGAAATTTCGTTTCAAACTCTTATCATAACGTTTTATTAACACAGCGGTTAACGTAAATATAAAAAAAATATCATACAATCAATTTCCGCCGTGCAAAACATTCGTATACTAAATGGAAATGTATCGCGTACACTACACTTTAAATTATGATGCAGATGTTTTTATTTTTAGTATGATTTTCCCGTGCAATCCATTTTTACGTATCATTTGTAAAATTTTCGCTTCCTCTCGAGGGGCATTGATACGAATTTTATCACCTTGGGGTGGGCCTGGTATTTTATATCTTTGCCACATATATTTTACTGCATTGTGTTCGTATAAATTGTAGCTTTTGTGCCGTTTTTTAGTATTATATTTGGAGACTTTTTATTCCACATTTCCATACGAATTATCACTAGGGCTTTTATATACGAATAAATAAAAAATGTTCAATCGCTATATATTTCTTGAACCACAATCAGAAATCAAAGTGAGAATATGACGGATATCGGTTTTATGAAAAGAATCTCTATCAAAATAGAATCTGTTGATTTTTTTTACGTCGGGAAAGTTTTATTTGACTCGTAGATGAAAAAAATAAAGTCTGGTATGGTTCAGCTAGTTTGCAAAAAGTTTCAACGGTAGAAAGGAAAAATAATTTTAGGAAGAGTTGGTTCAATTCAACCAAATAAAGGACTTTTGGGTTTGCGCAAAATTAGAAAGGTTACAAAGTTTTGCTTTAAAGACATGTGTCTGTTTTGGTAAAAAGAAATTATATTAACCCAACCCTTTTAAGCGTCGTATTTTTGTCACATATTTTCAGAATAATAACATTTTTAGTTCTATTTTTTTTTATTAAAATTAGTACATTTATCAATTATACTACCATAAAATAATAAATATAGTTAATTACTATAACGGTAACGTAAACCAAGAAATAATTTTGTATTTTTTTCAATAATTGTTAATTTGTATGATATTATTATAATGCGAATATAAACTAAAACGAAGGAAACCCGAGGCACGTACTTTATTTTTGCTTTTTATTTAATTTAAAATGTGACTCCTTAGTAATTATTTAGACTTTTAGACTTTTTGATAATATAATATATAGTAATATAAAGGCTTAGAAAACGATTAAGCTTCTTTATTTTTAAAACTTGATATTTTTGTTAATTTAAACTGATTTATGTATACGAAATTTCTCGTCGCAAATTTCAAAAAAAAAGATAAAATTCAAATTCTTTTTAAAGAAACCTTGTTAAAGAAAAATGTTTTTCGTTAATATAAAACACCGCTTCCCTCCCTAGAGCTCTAAACAATACCTTCTTGAATGACAGTCTGAAAAATAACGGAACAAATTTATCCGATATTTGTATCAGGCCGCCTTGTGCGCCTTACCTTACATCAACGTCAGGTTTTTTAACAACTGAGCAATGGAGCCAGTTTTCACACGTAATAATTAAAATCGCATGTGTTTGTTTACTGCGGCAACGGTAGGCGTGGTCTTCGATTTTTACCGCAACAACTGAATAATAAGGTTAACGCGCTTCGAGCACGCAGATCCTGACTTCAATTCCTTTTATGTCGTCAATATAACCTAAAACTATGTGATGTAATAATGTGTACAACAAGTCGTGTCAACTATAAACACCGAAAGCTTAATCTTACCTGTAACTACTTGTTTATCTCGAAAGCTTTGTGATACAATACTTCAATCTAAATTCTGATGAACTTTCGCCTTTGTAACGTGATATTGAAGCCCACGTTCACGAAAAATACTCTTTGAAAAACCTTTCATTTCCCCGCTTAACTTGAATTTGATTAACATCAGCGATATTTCAAACTGTTATAAATATCTCTTTCAGTAAAATTTTAAGCGGGCATATATACTTAATTTTAATTTTTATTACATGCCCACGCAAATGGCTTATCGCATCTCTAGGAGCTTCTTTCTGAGTTTGTTTTGACAAATTTTAAATTATTTGCAAAACCATTTTGATGATTTAATGAAATTCTCATTTTTATCAAAGAGATACTTTCATATTAATGATAAGTCATAACTTTTAGGATAATTTATATTCATTTACTTAGTTTGAAATTTATCTAAAGTTTATAACTTTAATAAAAGTTTCCCACCATATATATGTATATATATATACATCATCATAAAGTTTTAATCTTCCATTAACTTTTAGCTTATCATGAAATTAAATTTGAAAATAATATCATGAAGACATTCTTTTATTAATTAAGAAAAATAATGGTCTGACACTATTTTTGGTTTTTTTTAGTAATACTTATCCGTGACACTAACAAAAATCATAATCCATGTTCGCTATTTATCAAATTCATTTCAGATATGTATGTATATCTAATAAATTATTGCTTTTTTATAAAATTTATTTAAAAAAAAAACAGTGCTTACGATGAAAGAAACCGGTCCCGATAATTATAAATAAAATTATATTTGGGAGAGCACTCATTAAATCTGATCATACATAAATTTTATCTTAAGAAAAACACAATAAATAACATAACATAAAACTGTTAAATTATATTTCTTGTCAGTTGCTAACATTTTCTCATAAGTGAAACCGGTTTTGATCTTGATAAATAACAGTGGAAATAAGTACAAAAGAATATTGTGTTTTTCTTAATATAATGCTATTCCACCAAGTATTGACAGTGAACACTCTAAAGGTGATAAATTTGATCAATTCAACTCTAAAAGCAAATTTTTAAAATACTTATTATTGAAAAAAAATATTTATTGAGTGTCTTTTTGACCTATTGGGAAAAAATGACATCATACATATTTGAACCAAAATGCTTTCATAGTCTGACCTATACAACCATCCATTTCCATCGTGTTTCAAAAATTTGTATGAGCTTTATTATTGACGAATTCTTGATTTATTATAGGTTGCAACCTACTGATTATTTTTCTGCTTTATTAAGACCACCTTGGCAATGTCAAAAAAGTTACAGTATTCAATCGTGTACTTTTTAATATTTTACACTACAAAACTCTCTCGATCTTTTTAATGTATGAATTATTCAAGCTATAAATTACACTATAAACACAAAACTGGCCTCAATATGTCAGTAAAATGTGTTATCTTTCAAAATAGTCAAATACTTGTGAAAATTAACATTTAATTATCTTGTAAAACAATTTTTTTATCGCTTGCGATGAACTCTAAAAATCGTCATAATATTTTGAAGAAAGAACAATTTATTTTTCAAAAATCTTTAAATGCAGTTTTAATATATCAGTTTAAAAAGATGACTTGTTAAGTTTATATATATGTATGTATAAATAAATAATGTACATATTTCTTTTTTCCAGAAAATTTCGTCGTTATCCAACTTCGCAGAATGAAAAGAATAAAAATAATTTCCCAATGAAAATTGCATATCTAGAAAAATAATATTTGTGACAAAAATCATATCGTGAGTCGAGATAAAAAAAACAGTGAATATAATAAAATAATTAAATCTAAAATATACAATATACAATATTAAAAAAATCATTGTGCTATGTGAAAAGTGCTGCCGTTGTTTGTGCGCCCAGTTATTCGATACGAGTTTCCGATGAACGAATTTTTAAAAATTAATATGCCCATTTCATTTTGATCATAATGAGATTCCGATGTGGAGTTGTAGCTTTTAAGTTGCGGAAGGAGGTGCCATATAATGGCCTTCTACGATGTCTGATGTTTCTGGCGATGTTATGGGGTGTGATCGCCGCCCAATCAGGTAATAACAAATTTTGTATTCAATAATTGTATTTTAATTGTTAATCTATTTAATTTTTTTCTTTACAGTCTATCACCTTTGTTGAGTGATGTAATTATTCGTCAATTCAAATTGTATTTTAATATAATTGAATACTTCTAAGTAAAATTGTTTAAATAATGAATGCGTGTGAATCTGGAAAAAAATTCACAATTTAATCTATTTAAACTGAACTACTTATCTATTATATAACATATATAGGCCTTTGAGAGGTGAAGTGAGCCAACTAGAAAAATGGTATATTTTACGAAGATAATACTATTGCAATGTATATTAACTGAGGTAACTTCACTTTTACGATACTTTAAGATGTGTAGAATATGACAACGCATTTAACTTTTTTTTTCTAAAATACCACTAGGCTCACTTCACCTATAATGGGCACATATCAAATATAATTATTTCATAAATCGTCATACACAATGATACTTAATAATTAACAGTTTATTTAATGGATGGTTTGGAAAAATGATATACAATATATATTTACGAAGAGAGGCTTTTTGATTTATAACGCCTATCATAAAAAACGATGATAATAATATGCTTACCAATCAATTGTGCAAATTTTCAAGTTGAACTATTTTCAAAAGGTAATAACAACTCACGCAGATTATTCTAACAATTCGACTAGATACATAAACTACCATACCTATATTAACAAGTGCTTCTGTATAACAATCACTTCTCACTAAGTAAAATATTTTTAATGCTTAAAGTAAATCTGCCTAAATTAATAACGCATACGGGTAAAATTAATGTTTCGGTTCATAACAAATGCATCGTTCGTAATTTAATTTAAAACAAGAAAAGATGTTGACATGATACGATTTATAGGCCAAAACTCTTACTACCCCTTTTGTGATGACAACTGGCAGACATTTAAAAGTTTAGTTCAATTAATTGTGTTTAATTTTTTTTATCATGTAACCAGTAATATCGATTGTTTTTATTGTTTAAGACCTGTTTTTTCTATATCCGAAGCGAATTTCATTTTGTTCGTTCTTGCTTTGTAGGACGTCATCGGTACGTGACGTATGGCGACGCTGCCAGCTGCTGGGATTATTTCCCGGCGATAGTTTTAACTTCACTTATGATTTTTCTTTGGGTTTGTGCGTTACGCGATTCATAAAGTGGCGTATCGGATAGCCCGACGTCGAGATGAAAGAACTGATCTTTTTCCATCTCGACGATGTTTAAAATATTATTTTTTATGTCGTGCGTGGACTTAAAATTTCTTAACTTCTATAAAATCGTTTGTGTAAGCTAGGCATTAATTGTATTGTATTACTGTAAATTCTAATTGTTAATAATTGTGTGTCATTTTAAATAAAATGTTGGCAAGTTCCTAAATAAACATCTCCCTAACAGTTGAGTGATTTTTTATTCCTATATATTTGTTGTACCTCGACTATCATTCAAACTGCTGTTGGTCGTAATGACTTTTATTAGTGGGGATTTATTCTTGGGGTATAACATCGTGAAAAAAAAATCAAATTTCTCACAATAAATAAAACTTGCTTAAAAATAAATTACGAGTCATGTTAATGTACATACTAACCAAATAATATCTTCCGCGTGACATCTCGTTCCCCTGTTTCTATTTATTCATTAAATTGAGATTTTTCATACCAATATCAACCCTGAGATTTTTATAAAACATAGAATCAAAAACAATATTTAGCTTCGAAGAACCACGGCGACGACATCGCCAGGTATAATGACTTCGAGACTTTTTTCATAACGGAGGGTTGTATATTTATATTTAATCTCCCTCGATCCTGCGGCAAACAAGGGGCGGTTTTTAATAAGGTTTAACTTCAGATTACCGTTATATGTCGATTCATCTCTTTTTTCATCTTTTTGTGTCTTAAATTTTTGACAGTGATTTTGATACGTAGAGAGATGTATAAAATACCAAGTATTTAACCAAAATAATGAAGATTAGACATTTTCAGTATCCGTTTATTTAGTAATACTATTAATACAGTAGGTATTTCCAAAAAGCTAGAAATGGATCGGACTTTATCCTAACATACAAGACGTTATTATTAAAAAAAAAGATAAACAGAATTATTAGTAAATATATTACGAAGTTAATAAACAGTTGTAAGAAAAAGCTTACCCGAAATATTCGTGCGTTATTTAAGAAAAAAATAATACAAATTTCATGCCAATCGTGGTAAACATGTTTGTCTGCGTTTATTGTTTGCAACTCGAGACACTATTATTACATTCTCTTTTATTTTAAAACTTTGATTGCTAGGATTGTGGATACTTTATACAGTTTATGATTACGTGTTTAACAAACTTGATCAAATATGATTTCGTTCAATTTTGATTCAAATATGATTACGTCTTTCACAAACTTGATCTAATATGACTTCGTTCAATTTTCTTTGTTAAGCTAAGACATTTTTAGCATCGTAAACTAGACATGTTATTTGTATTTTTTGTAAAAATAAAAAATATAATTAGAGAGAATTTCTAAAGCTACAATTAAACATTATGTTTTTCTTATTTCTTTAATGAATGCTTGCGGATTAAGGCTTAGCTAAGATAGATTCAGACAGCTTAGATATAAGGATTAAAGTCTTAAGCAGCTACACTTTATGTTTGCCTGATTTCGCTCATCAAAGTCATTTATTCCACTTTAACTACGTCTCTGGAGCTTAGCATTGTAGTTTTCATATATTTACTAGGAAAATTAGTGTCAATTTATATGATTACACCAAAATGAATAATCGACAATCGCCGATTTCGTGCGAGTGCTCAATTAATAAAATATTCGTTAGTATTTTTTTTAATTAATTTACGAATACACACGACCAAAAAAGATTTACCGTATATTGGCAAAACATCATATTATCTTGGGCTATGAACTGTGATAAAACCTGCAATTTTACTTCTTATATTTTTCCATCTTCAAAAAGATAGAGTTGTTAAGTGACTGAATAAATACAATTTCTCATATATAAAAATAAATAAATATAAGATATGAATTAGGACTTTTCGGTATTCAAAATTTCAAAATTCAAAACTCTGTTTTTCAATTCGGTAACTCGGCTTAATATTATTAGAAATGATATTAAATGTTTATACTTTTTCATGGAAAACGTGGATATTTTGTCTTGAAGCCGCATCGGTATCAAATAAAACGAAATGAAATACAATGTTTAATAGTCGCTATGCATTAAAGAATGCATAACAAATATTATATCTACCTACCTAGGTTTATTTCGAAACTATTTTTTCGTTCCTTAAATTAATTTAATCGCCTGCTGTGGTCCAGTTGGTTAGAGCTTACTCTACCAATCACGCAGGTCTGGGTTCGATTCCCGGTCTGATCACAGTGAATTTGAGAATTATTAAATTCAAAGTTTTGATCGAAGACTGGGTATTTGTGATGTCAATTCACATCATTTCCTCTCTTCCCATCCTTCTGATCCTTTAATAACTGGGTGTAGCAATAGTGATTAGCAAACCACTAGTCCTGTTCTAGCCCTATCCTTCTGTCCCTAATACTCACTTTGAAAAAAGTGAGGTTGAGCGACTGAGTAACAAACAGTTCTTGTAGAAAAAATTTCTGCCGAGATACTTTCTTTAGGAAGCCATATGCTCCACATTGGGAGCGGACATGGATTTAAAAAAAAAAAAAAAAAAAAAAACACTTTTTGTGAATCCGGTTTTAGCCAAGTTTTAAGATATTAAAGTATAATAATTTTCCGATTTTGTCGGTTATAGTATAAGCCCTAATAAAAACATAATATTTCTTCTATATTTTGATTTAATTAGAATACAGAGTTTGAATTCTCAATTTACATAACTAGTACGTAAATACAAACACTATAATAGTTTAGTAATAATAAGTTCCGGTATGTATGTTAGTAGCATTTACTCTAATTGTCGTTCTTTTTAATGGCATGTGTGTGATGCAAAATACAGCGAATGGTCAAATAATATTATATTAGAAAAAATTCAAATCTTTTTAAAAAAAAGTCAGATTCAATAACCGTAGCATATGTCACCGGCAGCTTTATTTTACGTTTAGTTATCAATATGAATAAAAATATTAAAAATTAAGCTTTACAATAAAATAAGTTGTTTAATAATAATAACTGTTTCTCTCTCACCTTCTCTTCACAGAGAGGGCTTGGAGACTTTGAGATCGCATAGATCTTTCTTCCGATTTCGATCCCAATTTGTTTTAAAATATTTGATAAAATGATTTAAAAACAGTTATAAACACAGATAATCTTACCTTTGTTAGTATAAAAAAATATATGAATGAACATTCACAGATTCAATTCTTTAATTTCTGTCAATAATAAAGGATCAAAGGTGTTTATATCACTTTAATGGTTGCTTTGATTCATAAAACGATTTTGATACAGAACAATAAAAAACAGATTTTCTTTTCTTTTCATTTTTTTTATATTGTTCAGAATATTTTTTTTGCCGTAAGCTGTTTTTTTTAGCTGAGAATAATAAAACAAAAGGTCTCATTGAATTAAAAACAATGTTCACATTAACTTATTCAGAATTAATCAGCTATTGTTGTTTTCATTTTTTTTAATGTTATAATATAATATTTCACCTTACAGCAAATTAAATTAAAACACTTGGAAAAAAAGTAAAGTACCATACAAACGTCAAAATTAAATTGAGCGCAAATCCGAAAGAGTCCTTTACAATTTTGAGGAAATTAACAGTGCGTCTAACAAACTTATTTTTCGATTAGCAATCGGTCAACGTAAAAAAACACAATTAACCCACATCCGTTTTGAAAGTGGAGGACATGGTTAAAAAATATCATGTTTAAAACTATGCAAAACAATATTTTATTTGAATGTATGAAATTTATGGAAAGGAAACTTATTCCGTTATTGTATTTGTTATTTTACCCTTTGAATATATTTTCTGAGCAGAGCTATTTCTCTATTGAACTAATACTATACAAATAAAGTTATATCTATCCTAAAACAGGAAGCTGCTTACAGAATGATTAAACTATACCTTGTCTGTACCATCATACTTCAAATAATATAGACCGTTGGAGAGTTATATCCACTTTGATGTGGATACCCGTCCAAAAATAGCTTTCAGCTTTATTACTCGAAAATTTTGATTATAATATTATACAAATTTGTTCTCGAACAGTTTCTTAGCAATCTCAAATCGATTAAGCCAAATCTTAATAGTACCCTAGCATGTAGTTTCCAAACTATTATCGACTTTTCTAAAAATATCTAACGATATTTCAGATTTCTTAATTACAAACAATACATACTTGCGTCCAAACACGAATCGCAAATTTAATAAACCCTAATCGATTTTTTTTTTCATTTGATTTATTACGATTAAATTTCTTATGTGCCCTAACAAAGCAACACTAAATTTGTATATAATAAGGGTGAGTATTTTTAAATGGACTTTAGGGAAATAATGTAATGGAAAAAGTATAAAAAACACTTCAATGAAAATCTTACATATTAAAAATTACAATTTTCCTTTTAGACTTTTACATACTTCATCATTTAAATAACGTCTGCTTTATTAAAGATTTTTTCGAATTAAGGTTATAAAATTTATCAAATTTAACCTGTTACATTCACAAAAATTGCAAAATTTTATCACATTTACAATTAATAACTATAAGTATAATTTATTTAATTAACAGGTCACATTTATTATTTCCTCTTTTTTCTAACACAAGACTTAATGCAGTTCTGTTTGATTTTGATTGATGTTAAAAATATCCGCGAAAATTAAGCATGAATATACATGAAATACTCGTGTAAAATATTACAAATTCTTATCTTATCTGTTTACATGTAATAACTTCACTTACATGTGATTTCTTTTGCTTCCAAAATCATTTAAGTTGTGTATTATTTTGTTTAGTACTAATAAAATAATATGCTTTTAATAATGCTTCATATAATGCGTTGATTACTAGTAAATTTAATTGCTGGAATTTTTTACAATATAAACACTATAAACAAACCTTGAGTATCTTTTGAGTATGTTATATCATCTATTGTGATGAGCACCCTAAATTATATCGGCGCATTAACAATTTTGTATACTATCTACTAGCTGGTAACGTTGGAAAGCAATATACATACGTCCAACGTACCTATATCTTTCATATATATTTTTAGTTGGGTTAGTTTAATTTTTAAGCAACCAGCTAGCCAACCGTTCAACAATTTGAAGAAACTTCTGGTGACAGATACATTAAAGAAATCTATACAATGTTAACTACATAACTTTTAATTGAAATGAAAATCGATTCAGTATTATTGTGAACGTTTTTCCACGTTATATTTTTTTATTCCAAGACTATTTAAATAATTTATCACAAGGTGGCAGTAAATTATTGTAATTATGGCAAACATTTTTTCCATTTCTGCGTGCTCCGTAGTTACCGGATACATAACATTTATGATAAACAAACCACGCAAAAGAACTTATGGAAAATGGTAATAAAATATTTATATAAAAATACAAATACTTTTACAGCCGTACATGTATTTGGGCAGTTAATCACCAATTTTATTGTCCTTTATTTCAATGGATAATTCAGAGTTCAATTGTTTAGTTGACAGACATTGTTTCATGACGAGTGGACGTTTTATAAATAGCTTTTCATTGATCAATAATTGTAATATAATTTCTAAAAAAAATACAAAACCATAACATACAACAACAAAGAACTAACCCATAATAGTTATATAATACTAATGTGACTTATGACAATCGATAAATTCTATTTTTTAGTTTTTGAAAACTTTCAGTTAAATGGATATATAATGACTAACAATTTGTGCGGTGAGTTAAAAGCAAGGCTAAATTAATTTGTCCCTAGTATGATTAAACGGATTTTTGTAAATTTAATATATAAAATTACTGAGAGTAATAAAAACTTCTTCTTAGTGAATATATTATATTACAATATTTCCTATAAAAAACCATAAATTTCTATACTCATTTTTCTTACATGATTGCGTGTTATCGAAATAGTTTTAGCTTAATATATCGACTGTGGAAAGGAAAAGGGACGTAACCCACAGTTTTTTCAAAACAGGTTTTTTTAGATAATCACAATGTATCAAACCTAATACACGTTCTATCAAAAGGATGCATGCTGCAAATGCCGAATTAGTATCTAAATTTAGCTTTTAAGTTTGAAAAATATGACTAGAGTTAAAATCAAGAAAGAAGACTGAAATAAATGTTTTTCCTAGAAAATTTCTTTTATTAATATTACATTATGTCAATTAAACACCAGTGTAGAAGTCTACGTACACTTCAAGGTTGTGTATAATTCATAATTTGCATATGGCCCAAAATCATCAAAACACGTTTTTTGCGAGTGTGTGGGTTATGTCCTTTTTCCTTTCCACAGTCGATATTTTAAAAAATTAACCCAACAATAATGAAGACCAATTTCATTGAATGTTTGAATATAACGTATGGTTATTTTATTTTTAAATTGTGTAACAAATAATTATAATAAACTGTGTTTAGCTTTAACAAAAAAAAACTATCGTTATTTATTGCACGAAGTTTTAATATTTAACCGACTTAAGTTTGTAGGAGGCGTCTTTATTATTCATCGCGGTTTTTGATAATAAACTCTGTATTTAAAAATGTTTTGTGTATTATAATCATTGTCATTATAATTTCTTTTAAAATAAAACTTCACTTAAAAAAATACGAAAACTTTTAAAATATTTTTTTATTTTGTAATTTCAAATACTCGCCCTACACATTTTTCTATCCAAATATTTGTCTTATGTTTCATGTTTTTTCAACATGAATCTTTATTATCTATTTTTGTTCACTGATTCAAAGCCAATGTTAAAATATTTTACATTGTCTTTTGAAGTCTAAGCCAGTGGTGTAGTTATAAATTTGGGGCCCTCGTGCAAACGTCACAAAAGGCCCCTTCTTGAAAGTTAGAAATTAAAAATATCACTGGACTCTGCTCTTCTGTCATTTCACGACTATGCTATGTGGTACCTACTCCGCTGGTTCGGTCGTACATGGTAGTGGGCCAATGATGATTTATATTTCAAGTTTGTATCATAATAGCACGTTTGTGAAGTGCAAAATAATACTTTATGTATATTATGTAAATGTACATAAAACGAGCTGTTTTTTTTTATATTGAGTATCTAGAAATAAGGGCCCTCATTTTGCTGGGTCCTCATGCATTGCAGGACTCTGCTATGAGCTATCTACACTACTAGTCTAGCGGTAGAGCGGTTACCGCTGTGGGCTTTCATGCCGGATCT
Source organism: Himalopsyche anomala (assembly GCA_031772345.1). NCBI lineage: Eukaryota > Metazoa > Arthropoda > Insecta > Trichoptera > Rhyacophilidae > Himalopsyche > Himalopsyche anomala. The sequence goes on from CM062827.1 coordinate 9,653,257, forward strand.
CACGGGTTCAAGTCCCAGTACGAGCAGCATTTTTACGATTGATTTATCGGTTTCTGTTCAAAAGAATGGGTTTTTGCGATGTCTGAAAATTCCGATCCTTTTATAACTGAGCGTAGCGAGAGCGATTAGTTGGCCTTATCCTTCTATCCTTACTACTTTCTTTGAAAAAGAGAGGTTGAGTGACTGAGTAACAAGTTCTTGTAGAAAAACTTCTGTTGAGACATCTCCATTAGAAGGCCATATACTCCACATTGAGAGCGGGCATGGATAAAAAATATGATTAAACGGCCTTAATATTTAAACTACAGATTTATCAATATTCCGGGTATCGTATTTACGTCAAACAGAACAACAGTTATGAATCAAATAAAATGTATATTTTTATTGCGTTTGGATTCTTTATGTGTATTTTTGACTTTGTGCTATGTTATTTTTTTAGTTTTCATACGAAATACTGAAACTGACATTGAATAAAAAAAACCGTTATGGTTTTGTTAATAAACAAAATTTATATTTAAAATACGTCGTTATTGAGTCATTGAAGTATTCTTTTTTCAACGTAAGCTGGGAAACGGTTTTATTACGTTCACTGTAAGCGCAGCGCACCTATCTCGTGCAGGAAAATTTCAAAGCGAAAAAATTTACACATAATTCATGATTTACACCGGCCATTCCTGGAAAATTTTCGTAGGAAAATCTTTATCATTTAACACCAACACTTTATGTTAAACATACGCCATATCACATGTTAGAATTCTGAATACAGAAAATAGATACAACGAAACCCTGATTTAACGTACCCGGAATTCACATTTAATATCCGCTTTAACGTTTTAACTTCCCGCAATTAGCGCTTGAAATTTTTTAAATTCTTTACTGACGAAAAAACTGACGTACATTTTAAAATAAATTGAAGACCCTTCTTTTTTAGTGATATTGATGAAATACACGACCAAACATTCAAATAAATGTATGAAATCGAAACAGTATATTTACAATAATAAGTACAGAAATATGAAAAAAATATACCCTCAATTTATGTTATCCCTGTATTTGCAATTTTTCGTCGGTACCTTCAAAAACATTTAATTTCACTGTATACTAAATATATTTAGCTAAAAAAGAGATGATATTATTATTTAGTTCAATTTAAGAAAAAACAATTCATAAAAAAGCATCTTATCTATGAGCTTAATGAAATTATTATATTTATAGTATTGTCAGATACATTTGATTACAGTTTTTTTATTTATGTTTCATTTAAGTTTTTTTCATTAATTATGCTTTAAATGTAACTTACCAATAGCTGAGACGTGCTTAAGTTAAATCATTTAATTTATATTTTGGATTACATTATGTTGACTTATTATCATGATATAAAGTGTTTCATTGCTGCAATAAATGTGACTAACATATTTATTTAAACTACAATTTACAAATGTAGATTATATAACATATTTTCGTCACAGCACAACACAATTCAGCTATGTTAAATACATATTTTCCTGTCATAAATTCTCATGATTAATTATTCGACAGCTCTCCAATTGTAGCTCAAATATAAATTTCATAATTTAAATAATTACGTAATACACACTTTTCAACGACATATATTTTTTATAGTATCAAACATTTTATTGTTCGATTAATATATTAATGGAAAATATTTTAATAACAGAGCTTCGTGAGCTTTTCAAAAACTTATGAACTTCTTTCGAAAAATTTAAATTATTATACTTTGTACATGCATTTAGGTTATAAGAAAATTAAAACATTACGCAATACCTATTTCAAAAAAACTTTATACAACGCCATAAATTTATACACTCCCATAAAAACGCCCATAAAATAACTGAGTTTGTGAGGCATAATGAGTCAATTAATAACCCTATATGTTTCGACCCAGTATTGTAAAAGCACTATCAATGTTATAGTTTAAGTACATCTATAACACAGTATCAGCATTAATTGTGTATACGTATTATATTTTTATCGCATTTTTATATTTATTGAATCATTTATTTAAAAATTGAAACATCAGCGGAAGAGAGTTTTGTATTTGAATGTTACATTAAAGTGATTAAAAAATGTATACCGAGACAAAAGTCCAGTGCTAAATAACTGTTTTATAAACATTCTAAAAAGCTCATTTAGATGACTATTCGTTTATATTTTTTTGTTAATTTACTTATTACAATTTTTATTACTATCGTAACATAAAAAAATGATCTTCTTTTTTTGTAGGTGAAAATTTTACCACAACTAGATTTAATAAATAAAAAATCTTGACTAGTAAATGTAGAAATGTTTAAAGATATTAAATTACACTAAAATAATGTTTATTTTTTTATACTGATGTCAGCATTTGAGACAATAATTCGTGCGTTAGTTATGAATATAGAATGTTAAATAAAAGTTAGTAATTTTTATCATTACAACATGAACATTTGATAATAAATAGCGAACATTTTTAATTCTTGGTATCATTATCTTGTGAAATATTTATTATGCAACTATTTATACATTTACATTTTTACTAACACAATTATGAATACTATTTTTTTTGTTTCAATATAGTAAGTACATTTTCTACACGAAAACTTGAATAATAAATTTTTGATTGCACAAATAATGATTTAACGAATATTATAAAAGACTCGTATTACAATGAAATACTAAAAATCTAGCAATAATGTTTTTTTAAACCAATTTAAATAGATTGTAAACTACGTATAACTTAGTTATTATGTTTTTTTCGTATCTACGTTGTAAGTTGAAAGCATTATATCATAATAAATGATCCCAGAAACATTTTTAAAAAATCAAGATATCAAATGACCGGGTCGGTATTGAAATCCTAAGTCTGAAGATATAGATTACTTAAAGAAATATCTCTCGATTTTTCTCATACACTTTGTTGTACAAAATTTTAGTCTAAGAAGCCATTCATAATCCATACGACCAAAAAAGCTTTATGACCGCTTCTCTTTTGAAATCTCAAAATAGATATATTTACTTACAGAAATTTAATTTAATTCTACCTCACATTGATAAATTTTATTATTTGATAAATCTCCAGGAGTATTTATTTCAACAAAAAAAAATGTAATAAACAGTAGGTAAGTACTTTTGTGGAGGCGGAAATTATTTTTGGACTTTTTTGACTTAGTAATTTAGGGATTGAGCGAGTTTACAATATAAAGCGGTAACGGCACTACCTCACACTCCTTGAAAAAAGCTCTCATTTTAAGTCTTCGTTTTCAGGAAAACAAAGTGTTATTATTTCTGTTTACTTTTATACGCCGTCATAAAAATATGTTCAGTAAATTCGCCACCACTTAAATAATAATTCATTTGTAAAGCGGAGAAACAGATATTATAATAGATAAAACAATACTGTATGAATTGATTTTGAAAATTGGTAGATTTTCGTAATTTTGAATTAAGCAGAATTATTTTTAACAATTTAGAAACAATTTCTGGTAATTACAAAAACGGTATTCTTATAATCATATATTAAGTTTTAAAAACATCTTATTACGGGAAAAATAACGACAAGTTATTTATTGAACTTATTTGAATCTACTTTCTTCCAGTAATAGTTAGTGGAAGTGTTATTTTGTATAAATAGCACTATTAAATTATATTTCTTATCAGTTGACAATGCTCGCAATGAGCGAAATCGGTCCTAACCTTTTAAATAAAGTACAAAGGAATATTATTTTTTTGATAATACTATGCTTTTCTACCAAGTATTGATAGTGAACACCTTAAAATTAATATACAATGATCATATTAAGATATTTTTTTATGCAAACAAAGAAATTTATCATATATTATTTATCTCGGCAATGGGCAATAACGCAAAGACAGTTGATACGAGTCTGTGTAGGAACAAGATTTTCAATATGTACTTGAGGTATTTTAAAATATTTTATTAGACTGATATTATCATTATATTCACTTTTATTAAATTAAAGTGGATAGAATGAGAAAAATTAAAATATAATAATATATCCTAAATACAAAATTATAACTTAATATGTGCGTAAAATTTAAAGTATTGACACAATATATAATATTATACTTAACTATTATAAACAATAGCCAATGTGACCATTTAGTTTTCCCCCAAACCGGGACACCTAAAAAAAGATGGTACTTTAAGGCATCGTTATAGGCGCCATACACTTTCATACAATACAATTGACTCAATAGTAATGTTTTTTTTTATATCATATGAGGTTACTTATTTTATTTATTTATTTGAAGATTATCGGTATGTTTGTATTGACACAAAACAAATGGGTTTTCACTTATTTTTTCATAGTAAAGTACACACACAGGGATAAATACATGAAAATTTATTTGGTGTTATATTTTTCTGAAGAAAAAGCTTTTTTAACACCAAGATAATTTTAAAAATCTTGACAGGATTTGTTCAAATTCACTTTTATAATTAACATTGCTTTAAGGAAACTATTTTCAACTGTGTTTTTTTACTCGCCCACAACTTATTCTCAAGATAGAAGATTTTTCTAATGGTGCATTAGTGCCGGGCAGATATAAAATATACGGAAATTTTTGTGATTCAAATTATTGGCGAGAAAGTGTTCCAAGCAATTCCACCCAACTACTTTCCGTTGAAACGATTGGTAGCAGAAGTGTAGCAGAAGCAACATTGGAATCATTATGTTTTCTAGATTTTAAATGGTGCTTAATATTGCTTTTACTTTTACTTTACTTTACTTACTTTTATGTCATATGCTTATTCTGTGCTTTTCTTGTTTCTTTTTATTGACACTTTTCACATCTGACAACCAATAGAGTACTATTTCGTTGAGGCATGAATCTCGGGTAGTTTTTCAATAAGTTTACGCGTAATCATTTTCTGTATTATGATTTTTGAAAAAAGGGACGGATTTAAATATTTACACAAATACTTCTTAAGAATTCAGTATAAGTGTGAGAAAAAACACACCCAAATCCAGTTGTTAGAAAAAATAATTATATATTTTGCTCTAATATTGTAGTACTAATTCAAATTAATAGAATATAATTTTTATCGTCGCTAAAAATCTCGTCGTTTCCACAAAATAAGGAGTCAAAATATGATCTTATAATCAAAACTGTTTAAGTTTTTATAAGAAAAATCAAATGGAAAAGTGGATCCGGCCATTTTCCGGCCCAAGCTCTTCAAATAGTCTATAAATATTTTACAGATTTCAAAACTTTTCACAATACAAATAAAACAGTTACGTTTTAATTGTATGCGATTATTCTGGAATGAGCCAATCTAATATTAAAGACTAAAACAAAGATTTCTCGAAAGGCTTAATCCAGTTAAACAACCTGAAAGCACTTTGATTTCATTATTTTATCCCGTTAAATTGGATGTAAAAACTTCACCATTAGATTCTTTAATTGAATGGATATTGGTGATTCATATACCAAACTAGCAAAATTTATAAATCCTATTTGATCACCCTCTTTTTTCAAAGAGGATAAGAATAGAAGGATGGTATTGAAAAGAACACAGTGGTAAAGTAATTAAATAATCGCTTTTTCTATGCTCCATTTTGCGGCTAGAATATGAGATTGGAATGGAATGATAGGATAAAAGCATCAAATACATCCTTTCAAAAGTTTCCATATGGGGATCCTAACCTTCGATGAATCAACCGAGTATTAAAAACGCCCAAAATCGTTGACAACCCGACTTCAGCATCGGTAAACTGTTTTATAAATATGAAAAAATGTGCTTAATCAATAATAAAATTATTAAGCAGAAACAAAACCAATAAAAAAAAATTAGGTCTCTACATAGAATAGCTTAGAATTTATGTCTACAGACTTTTTAAATCCATTTTCTTTGAATTTAGACGCACTCTTAAAACATTAACTGCATTAATCTCAGTACCTAATTTTGCGAGTTATCTGGTGTTCGTATTCTCCGACGAGATGCACTTTTGAATTTAAATCGATCAACTTTTGAGCAATTATTTAGTGCAACCAAATTCACTAAATCAGATTATTTGATTAATTACAAAAACTCGGAAACTAAAATAGTCAGTTTATCTGGATTGTGACCATATTACTAAGAGCAGAATTATCTTGAAAATTAATTCTGTTGAAAATTCTCTACAAACCAACTAACGTCGATGACTTAGTTGAGTTAAGACTAAAAAATCGTCACAGTAGAAAGTAATCAAATAGTTTACTTTATAAATTATCACACAACTATTAATGTCATCCGCTATGGTCTGAGATCAATTCCCGGTAAGGTCGATTGTAAAATTTATATATGTTTCCAATTTAATTTGAGATCTAAGACATAGGTTTTTGTGACGTCAATCCTTGAGAGTTAATCTCGAGTGACTTACAAAACAAGTATCATCGAGTTTATCTAATAACTTATGTATTATTAACGTGTGTACTCAGAGAGTTTAATCATTGAATGTCGATTATACATAATCTATAGTGTAAATTTCAATCTCCATTATCGGTTTTCCTTGCAAGGAGGTGGCAAATTGCCAGGAGCTCAAACCTCGGCTAGGCCACGAGATTCATGTGTAAATTTTCAATTAATATGTTCATTCGAATACAGGGTTTACCCATTCCCAACGCTTCTTCGTTGGCCATCTTTTCACTTGTTCCTTAAAATAATTACTAAGTCGGTTTTATCATTTTTTTTTCTCCAGTTTCAAAAAGTTAAATAAATGACATAGACCTAAATAACATTATAAATATTTTAGTTTTAATTAAAAAAACAAGTTTTTCAATTAAATTGAGAAGTAAAACGTGGTTTGACTTATATTATTATCGTGTAAATTATTACTGGAATTGTTTTCTCCGTAAAATATTGATCACACGTACAAATGTCTTTTGCAAGTTATGTAATTAAACGAGTTAAATTAAAGCTATGCTTTTCCAACATAGCCTAACAGCTATCACTTTAAAAAAACAAGTATTTATATGAGTCAATTGCAGAATAATCCATTTCGTAGATATTAAATGCAGTTCAATTAATAAAGAACGTTTTGTTACCATACCTGTCATTTAATGCCTAGTCAAAGGACGAAATCCTAGTAATTTCTCACGCAAAACGTTACTCACTACGATTTAGATCATTTATAAAATTTCTTTGCATCTAATTTTACATTTTTTTCAGTTATAGATTCGGAGATGGAACCAGCCAAGACTGCAGAGCTGATCTCAGGAGGTATGACAGTGTCGAGCGTGGCAGGAGGACCAGCAGACCTTCCGTGTGACATAAGCCTTAGCTCTAAAACAGATGCTGTCATTCTTGTAGTGTGGTACAATAATGATAAACCAATTTATAGGTAAGTTAATTATTAATATAGCTTGAAGCACCTGATATTCTTGACCTTTTAATTTGAGCATGAATCTAATAATAATTTCCCTATAGAACTGTAACATGTATAATTTACATATTACATGAAAATACTCCTTACCTTTTCAACATTTATGAATTTTAATTAACCTTTGTAAATTGGAAAAGGAAAAACAGTTATTTTATTACGTGCCAAAGAGTTTTCATTTATTAATAAATCAAAGAATGTTTTTATGTAAATTATAAAACTCAGTGGTCTTAAGTATTATTTAAATAAATCACTTTTCTATACAATTCTGTGAAATTATAATTTTCAATTAAAAATTTAGTTGAAGTTCATGGTTAATATGCTCATTTCAATAACTTGACAACAGAATATTTATAAATAATAGTTAAATGTGAATCATAGTACATATTATGATATTTTTAGTCTTAATGCCGTAATCTTACTAACCATTTTCGACACATTATTTGTTTATTAAATCTCTTTTTCGCTACTGCTCGTTGATACTTACTTACGAATAATATTTCCATATCCATTCTCGGGCTTAAGTTATACCTTTTACTGATAATAATATACTAAATCTTGCCTCTTACATTATTTACGTATCAAATCAAATAGAAATCGCTTTAAAAACTTTAATTTAATACTGTTTCAAAATACAAATTTGATCATAGAATATATTTTATTGTAATTTGTATCAAAACCATCTTTACAAACAAAAAGGAGTTAAATTTTACAAATATATATATATATATTTAATGACAATGAGTTTTAAAATTTAACTTTTTAATCATTATAACAAAATTACATACATCACTGATAAACAAACCTTATTCTGTATTGAGTAGTATTCCATAAGTCCATAAGTCCATGGTGAAGTGGTTAATTTCATTGGCTTTGTTTTCCGTACTCACGGGTTCATGAAAAAATAAAAATTTTGTTCAATGGCATGGATGTCTGTGATATCTAAAGTTGCCTCCCACATAACCGATTCTTAAAACAGGACGTAGTGAGAATGATTAGCTTACCTCTAGTCATGTCTTGATCCTATCCTTCTATCTTAACTACCTTCAAAAAATAGGGGTAGAGATACTGAGTAACAAGCAGATCTTGTAGGAAAATATGTTGAGATAAACATATGTTCACAATGAGAAACGCACCACATTGGGAGCTGACTAGGAGAAAATCTTTGCTAAACCAAATCCACTTTCACACAGATATGAGCAGTGTTTTTCTATGATTTCTTTATCTAAAATAATTATTTCGTTGTGACGTTAAAAAATTATCGTTTACAACTAGGAACGATTTTACCAACCGCGTTAACATTAGCAAAATCTCATAAAAAACCCGATTTCGATATTAACCAATAGAACGTGCCTTTGGAAAGTATTTAAGTTAATAATATAAACTTTTATACAAGTATATACAGAGAAAACGTTCCATGAATAAAAATATATCGTGAGATTTTATTCATATTTTAATACAAGATATTGGCCAGAGAAATTTCTTGCACAAATTGGATTAAAATATCACGAAGATTTATTAGTTAAGGATTCGCAGATAAGGTGGACGGGTGTAAGTGGGATTAGGAAGTACTTAAGTACTTAAAGGAGCTTTTGCCTGTTGGTCATACCGACCCCTAATCTCAAACAGAGTTACTTACAATAATATTTATATTATAACTAAACTTGCTCCTATTCAAATAATATTAAAGTTATAGCATTCAATTTCAAACTTACCTACCTGTTAAAACTTCCATTCGTGCGATTAATATAAACGTTGATTTATTGAATGACTGGTAAATATTTGTGCTTCCTTTTTTCGTTACCTTTTAATGTAATAGTTACAGACCTTTATTTGTAGCATTTCTCGATCGATGCTTTAAAACTCTCAATAAATGCTGTTTTTTTTTTTGCTAAGAAAGTAAAATATTACAACATCAGAAATTTACAAAAAAAACACCGTTGAACGCACACAACGTGTCACCCGATCAAATTTTCATTTGGCTTAATTTTTTTAGGTTAGATTACGCTTATCATAAGGTTTCATAAGAGTGAGTTATATTAATTACAAACCACGTTAACGAAACCAATCAATCAAATAAATATTGTTTGGCATTAAAACATTATTAGGTGTAAAATCAATATTCCGGACAGAGCAAATGCTTGCAAAGCTCAAAGAAGAGGAAATAAATATTTAGTTGTAACAGATTGTCTTACTTATCTTAAATAATATTTTCTATGCTTGGTTTTTTTTATTAAATTTAATTTAATGTTATACATCATTGCATAATTTAATCCCATAAGAGGTGAAGTGAGCCAAGTGGTGCTTAAAAAAAATTGAGTTTGATGCGTTATAATAATCCACATGTCTTAAATTATCGTAAAACTGAAGTGAGTAAATACACGCTGTTATATTCCTAAAATAAAAATATATAACCCACCAAAACACGTCGTGTCAAACACACCAAGTCGTGATTGTACTTAAAAGTGCAATAGAAAAGTTTTACTATTTGGCTTACTTCACCTCTTGAGGGCTCATATTATGCGCTAATTTAAGTGGTTATTTATAAATTTCATAATTCAATAATTTAACTAAAAATAACCGAAATTGTTCTTTTGCTAGTGATTAAAGCAAAAATTGATTTATTATACAGTAGCCGTAGAAGATATGCTATATTGTATAACAATTTAATTATACGAATAAAGGAATAATTTACTTGCAATACGTAGTCCTTTTAATATACCTAGTTAGTTCCAAGGTGTAAATGGTCGCAACGATCCAATCTCCAACTATGGGAGACAAATTAAAGGAACCATAAGTATAATGTTTAGTTTACCGCTAAAACATTCAAATGAGAACCTCTTGTCTAAAAGTTTATGTATCTGAAGGGTGAAAAACCCCACTTAGCGGTTAGAAGGTTTCGGGGATCGATCCCAGACTCGGTCAGACATTTAAGGGATGCTAATTTTTTTCAATTAACAATTTGTTTTTGAGAACTACAGAATGAGGTTTTGAATATTTGTCCCAAAGGCTGTCTCCTTTAAATATATTTCAATTACTTAAACGATGATTGTTGAAAGTGTTTGACATTTTTAAATTAAATTGCCCGCCATCTAAATAAATATTTTTTCACAAACAATCCTGGAAAATCGAAAGTTACATGTTGTGTATTTGAACTACGGTAACCGAAATTCATATTAGTTGACAATATAAACAGTTTGTATCTAATATTGCAAATATTTTAAGCCATCTTTTCACCCAATGAACTTAATCAAATACTTTAAAATAGTGTTTAAAAAGTGGAGTACAGCGAAACCCAAGATATAAAAGAAACGATTGTTAAAATGATAATAAATATAGTATTTATATACATGTGTGTGGTCATTTAAAACGGAAAATATTCCTAGTATCATGTTTATATTTAGAACCAAACAAAATATGGTTTCGGCAAAGGGATTGGAGAAGATTTGCATATATTTGAAAGCATAAGGGTACCTTCATTTATGGGGCAAAAAATATTAAAAACCTGCAGCTACCTTTTATTTGAAAAATGTATCATCAATTGTTTACTTTTATTTTTAGTGATATGAAAAAAAAGAAGTTTTCTAGCAATACGTTTTTTATTTTTAACATATTTCAGCAGTTTCAAAATGTTGTCCGATTATGATCATTGAATAAAATTGTTAAATAAATATAAAATACAGCGTTTTATTTTATTATAGCCATGATAAGAGACTCGACACTCGCGGCAAACCATTAAAGTTTTGACTTAATAGATCTACTGACGTATATGATAATAATAAATATATTGCAGTCCAAAATAACTAAAGCGTAAAAATAATAAATTTTGCATTTATTTAATAATTTTTCGTTAATTCATATTTTTTTTGCTTATAACCCTTTTTTAAATTAACGATCTGATCTATTCAAATTCCGTGAGAAGTTTTAAATCATAATTGTATCGTAATCGATTACCTTTTCGTACTGTTAACGATCTCTGTTTCCGTTCTGTATTTTTTTTAAATCGATATTTTATTTTTTAAATAATTCGTATTTACTATGTATATCAAGCCTACTTAAGCCATGGAAATGAGGAGTAATCGTCTAGAAGCAGCACTCAATAAATGTCATCTGCTAAAATTATTCAGTAGATGTTTTACGCAAAATGAACTTGTTCCATGATAAAATAAAATATTTTTATGCTGAAATATTTCCAGGATTGCAGATATATTTTGAGGATGAAATAGACTTAATAACCGCGCGTGATAGAGGTATAAATCTATCGAAATGAAGGAAAACCTTTCATGTTTTTTTTCCAACTTGTGGTTATCTAAATGTAAATTCATTTTTTGTTTTCATAAATATAAGATGGGTACTTGCTGTTTGGTATTGGGTGAATACAACCCTGATCACACTTTAATTCTGTCTGTTATAAAATTGAGAAATGGGTTCTATGTAAAAACTAGTAAATACATTATTTATTCTGATATTCTTATTTTCCTTGTTTATTCCGAATTCTAGGTATATTTTTTTTTTACTGTTAAGGGCACTTTCAAAACGAATTGATTTTATACAGACCGCTCTTCCTCCCACATTTGTTTTTAAAAGATTTCTCTTAGATCGTCATAATACTATATTCACAACTTCATTACAATTCTGCGCCATCATTATTGAATTTAACGAATCGTATTCGTCAATACGAGTTACATCAATGACAGACGAAATTGGTTTTTCTTGTCATATCGGATACAAAAGAGTGATTCACTTTACTCCTCTTCAAAATTGGTTACAAAATAATTAATAGCATTATAAAAAGCAGAATAATTAATTTATTAAATATTTTATTTAAAAAACAGTCCGACAAAGGAAATAAGATATTATTTACATCCGTTGCCGTTCTTTAGTCAAGATGTGGCGTAAAATCGAAGCTCGCAACTTTTTGGCGTAATTTGTATTTTTGCACTCAACTTGGAATTGCGATATCCATTTAACCTGCTTTTCTATATAATATCTTATTCAAATTTTATGTGAGCTTTTGTGTACATGTATACATGAACAAAAAAAGATATATCGTCAAACGTAAAGACGTAATCAAGTTTAATGACGGTCTGTCGGTCGGTCGTAAAACTGCGTAAAATTTATATTTAAGAAAAAATATTATAATAATGTTTTATGAAGCATCATATTTTTGTTTTGTTAATACATATCATACATTACATACATACAAAGGTACTAGTGTTGGGTTTTAAATAAAGGTCACTTCCATGCCTCGGTAAAGCCATAAATCACACGTAACTTACAGTTCTCAAATTTTGCGGAGAACAAAAGATGAAAATAAACGGGGGAAAATCAGTGTGAAAGTAATAATATGCCAGGAGACACATAGTTGTCAACTACATGATATGAACACTCAGGTTTTAATGCTACACAATTTATGGATCTAATATAATTTAAACAATTAACTTAGCTGTATGCTATTTTCCATATTGCACAACTATTGTTTTTTTATATATTTCTTTAATTATAAAGTGTCATTTCACCAGTGTTATATTTGTGCAAAATCAATAAATAATTTACATGAGAAAAAAATTCTCAACGAAACGCACATTATATAATATAATATAGACTTTAAAAAGGCAAAAGGACTTATATTACAAATTTTACAGGAGGCACAAAAAACTTTTTTTGACTATTTTGGGTCAAAGGCAAAATATTAAATATACACTACATCGAAGTGTACGACAGCTAATAAACTGGTGTTTTATTGACTCAATCTGATAACTTGATAAACTGCTTAGGAAAAACCTTTTTGAAAGTGTTTTTATGTGGTCGAAATTTTCACAAGCTTTTAATTGTTTACAAAATTTAAAACTAAGTTTACATACTAATTCGACTTACATAATTTTGAGAGAACGTGTTTTAAGATGTATACGTTGTAATAAGTATCGAAAACAAACTGGTTTGAAAAAAATGTGGGTTACGTCATTTTGCCTCTCTAAAGTCGAATTATGTAGGTGTGCCCTTAGACCTCTGTGTGTCAAAAAAATACGGCTACAAAACCGGCCACCTCGTGCAAAAACATTTATTAAAAAAAACGTACAATATTGTGCGTCATTGAAGCATTGTATTGTTTGGTTTTCCAAAATAAAAAAATAATTCTCTTATTTATGTCTAGTCATATTATGAGGGGCAAAATAATTCCTATGTACATCATGTTAACCCAGATAAAGCGGATCCTTTATACGCGAACCGCTTTTTATACAAACAAGATCCGCGTAATACTCGACGACTAACAAAAAAGGCACCTTTTCTATACCTACGATTTCCTTAATATGCCTATTACAAATAACGTCTCGGCAAATAGCGGATAGTCCAACAATTTCCCTTATATATTATAACATGGGATAAAACCATAGTAGGTATTCCAAGTAGTAAACATAAAAAAATTACATTACGTAAAATGTGAGACCTATATTCAAAATAAGCATGATAATAAATAAAAAATCAATGATTATAAACAAATCTTCTCGATCAAGTCCTTATGAGGACTTATTCCTTATTACTTTGTCAAGTATTTCAACAGAGAAATGATTATACTACTGAAACTGAAAATATTAATTTGGCAAACACCATTAAAAGTTATGATGCGATGTGAATTTAGAGAAGAAATTTAACTGTATTTTCATTAAAAATATCTGAACGGAAAAATATGCATAAATTTAAAGGTGATGTAATTTTTATTAAAATTAAAAATTTGTTTGCAAAAGCATGAGTCAATGTGATGTTAATCTGTTTTCAGACAAGAGTATTCATTGAAGAAATTAAATTGAGGTGCCGAACCTGCCATAAATAACAGTTTACACGTATTTTATCTTGAATAATAATAAAAAAAAATAGTATCATTAATGAGAAAATGATAAACTCTGAATTGTCAACGATGCGTTTAATTTACGCAGGGTTACGTAAAATATTTGCGATTTTTTAACCCGTTCACCTCATATTTTCCGGAATCCTATTAGCTAAGTAAATTTTGGCTGACAAAAATTTAAGAACACATTTTTTAAATGAATATTTTTTCAGTTTGCTCAAAGAAGCGATGTCCATGTGAAAATGGTATATTATAAAAACGTATTCTTTCCAGCTGGGATACGCGAAGAGGCGAACGATCTGGCGAAGAAACTGGCTCTCATTGGTCGGGACTGTCGGGTCCTTCTTCGAGAGCACGATGGTCGACAGCAACAGCAAGTCTTACTTTTCGTCCAGCTCTCCCAGAAGATCGTGGAGATTATCAATGTCGAGCTGACTTCCTCTCATCACCCACTCGCATTACAAGAGTTCACCTTCAAGTCATAGGTAAATACTATTATTATCGCAGTCATTTATAACTTATTTTTTGTCAATATGTCCTCCATCGTATTTTTTTAGTAGTCATAGTAGAAAATCGTTTACAAATGATTCATTGCCTATTTCGATGCCGTCTATATAATATATATATATATTCCAGTTTTATGTAAACTTGTTGATGCCCATGTGGCATGTAAGCGTAAGTGGATTTTGTCTTATTTGCCAAAAACTGATGTACTAAAATATGTGTTACTTCACTTTAAAAACTTTTCTTTGCTTTGAAAACTCTTGGCTGTTATGTTGCAGGATACCGTAATACTCATAAATTAATGTCATACTACAAAACAATACCAGGTCCATAGACTTACTCTGTGACCAGAACCAGGGGTCTAATGATTGATATATTGTTTTTAAAAATGATATGGTTGAGAAACGGAATTACAAGAAGTTCTTGTAAGCTATTGTTGAGGTACCTCTATGAGGAAACATATGCTCCGCATAAGGAACGGATATGGATTAAAAGAAAATATATTTAGTAAAAAGCTTGACATTCTTGTTTTGAGTTCTGGAAACTTTTTTTAAAAAGCACTGGATTTTTGTAATTTATAACTAGTGTACATAGTTAAATATTGCGGAGGTGGTCTCTCGAAAGTTTTGAGTCATACCAGAGTTGATCGATATTCCTGTATAATAAGACACGTGATGGTATTTTATATTATATGGAATAACTTAAAAATCTAATATGTACGTGTTAAA
The DNA here is from genome assembly GCA_031772345.1 of Himalopsyche anomala. Taxonomy (NCBI): domain Eukaryota; kingdom Metazoa; phylum Arthropoda; class Insecta; order Trichoptera; family Rhyacophilidae; genus Himalopsyche; species Himalopsyche anomala. Next base: position 9,668,718 of record CM062827.1, read on the forward strand.
TTAACAGTCTCAAACAGTTGATAATTATTTTCATTCATAGTGCGGATTGAATTAAATATCAGAGTTTTGACAATGAAACTTAACAGCTACCATTTTTTATATATTTAATAATTATTTCCTAGACAAAAGTTGTAATATGATGCATCATTAACTTTCAGAGGCTGCAGGTATACCTGTAGTGACAGACGACCGTGGACGAGAAATCAGAGGAAAGGCAGGACCTTACCGAGAAGGAGATACCCCTCAGCTTACGTGCACAGTCACTGGTGGTCAGTTTATCATTTTGCAAGTTCCTGTACAAACCTTTAGTGTCCTTGATATTAAAAATAAACAATTCTTAAAAATCCAACGTTATTAAATTCATCTGTAGTATTACAGTACAGATATGTTTTACTTGAGTTTTTTTTGTGAAATAATCAAATATCTAAGTACTCTCTTGAAGGTTTATTGACATCAATAATGATAGCTTGGTTATGAAAATTAAAATAATTTTGGAGAAAAAATAATTTCAGGGTACCCTCCAGCAAGTGTGCGATGGTACCGAGGTGGTCGAGCAGTACCTGGATCGGGTCCTGGAGAAGGAGTTTTGAGACTGCAACCACTTAGGCGAGCTGATCTTCTCGCTCCTCTTTCCTGTCAAGCCACCAATTCTCCACTTTTGCCACCCACCACAGCGACTCTCCTCATAGATATGCAATGTCAGTTTTAAGTCTAGTATCTTCGTATTCTTATTAGTAGCTATATATGAATATCACAAAAATATTCTAAGAACTGGGTTATTTTAATTTATTATAAAAATGATTTCAAGAAATTCACTTTAACCATAAGTAAAAAGAAAAATATGCATTTTAAATGTGTTTCCATAAATTTTGTGTGAATCTTTCATTAACTGTATCAATAATGCTATATACATTTGTTGTTATACTGATGTTAAAAGAAAAAAAACTGAATACTTATAATGATAAAACTCAATCAAAATATAAATAAAAGTCACTCCAAAGTTATATCAGTAGTCACACAGATTTTAATAAAACGTATTTCTGTTTTTTTACAGTGGCACCATTGAATGTAGAAATAATGGACCGTGATGCACTAAGTGCTGGAAGAGTACAAGAACTAACATGCAAATCTATTGGAGGAAAACCACCTCCAGCTATAGAGTGGTGGTTAAATGGGGAACAATTGGATGCAACGCAACAGGTATTTTTTTTATTATCTTTGAATCATAAATTATTTTTTCTTTAAACAAAGAAATCTCATAATACTTTCTTTGTATTTTGATATCTATTGATAGATTTTGTAAGTTTTAAAAGAAAAAAAGTATATAAAAATAGTACACAGATGGCAGTATTTAATAATTGTTTTAAAAATAAGTTACCTTCTAACAAAATAACATCTTTTTCTAGTAATTCCTATAGGCTTAATCTACATTTTTTTGAATTACAGGATGTTGAAATTGAAAGTAATGAAGACCGTGATGACAAGTCTTCAATGAATGATGAATCTTCAAAAGCATTTAGAGAAGATGGAAGTGCAAGTACCAGTACAAGCATTCTTCGATTGACAGCTCGAGCTCAACAGCACTCGCAGTCACTTACTTGCCGTGTGCTTCATTCACTTTTACCAGCCCCACTAGAATCACAGCTTACTCTCAATGTTCTATGTAAATGTCTTAATTTATTTCATTTAAGTTTAAGTCTACCAATAATACCCAAAATACCTAGTCAGACTCATTGGCGGATCCAGAAATTGTCCAAGGAGAGGGCCATTCAATTCGAAAATAAACATCATAAAAAGATAATACATTAAAAAATAGATGATTTAAAAATAATATATCTATATAAAAGTAGTCAATACATAATTAATTATGTATTCTATAAAACATTGTAAACTAAACAATTAAAGATCCCATTTCACAATAAAGTTTTAATAAAGTAGAAAAATGAAGAAAAAAAATCTCCTCAGGGGGGGGGCCATGGCCCCCATGCCTCCCCCCCCTTGGATCCGCCAATGGTCAGACTTCACTAAGGACAAACATTTCAATACACAGGTATATTTTCAATCTGCAAATATGCTATGAAATAGCATAGAAGTAGGCTTTCTATCTCCACTAAGTACATTTTAAAAAATCGGAAAGTAAGAATGTTTCATAGCTAGACAACCAAAGAGTTATCATTCACTTCACAGAATATTTTTGATATTTAACAAACACTAGAACGATTTTAGCTACAAATTGGCAAATGAAAAAGCGACCATAGTAATGTACTTTCAAAAAAATCTTTAATATTTATTGAGTGTTTCTGTTTATACTAGAATGTAGATTTTTAGAGTGAATAAAACATAAAGCCACCTGCGCTTTTTTAGAAGACACCAAGCTATCAGAGAAATCAGATTTTGAGCCTTGACCACAACGAAAGTTTGGTATTTTTGTATTATTTTATTATAGGGTAACTGGACAAAACATAATATGATATAACAGAACATAAAGAAACAAAACTGTGACAAAACTTTACAGTTTCAATTCAGACAGTGACGTTTCTAGGCTATTGCCGCCCTCAGACAGAGTTTAAACTAGCGCCCTTAATATTTTTGAAATAAAAATATGAAATGCTTACAGCCATAGGTGTCATTTTTTTCATTATTTATTATTCTTAGAACACATATATAAATTCGAATCTTTTACTCATCCGCATAATCAAATTTCAAAATCCCATTAGAATTTATGCCAAAACTGCCGCTTATTATAGTGCCATCATTGGTAAGGTTTTTGCGATAAAGCTAACTACTTTATAAGCATTGGTCATAATATTATTACAATTGAAAAAAATATTTTTCGGTTTGTTTTTATCAAATTCATTGAGGCATCATATTTATTCTATACCAAACTCGTGTATCAAAAATATTTAGCCATTTTAAAAATGTTTTCTGTGATCTTTTGCCGCTCCTTAAGACTTGCCACCCTAAGGCAACTCTCTACTCGCCCATGCCCACGGGACGTCCCTGAATTCAGAGCAGAGAAAAGATAAAACAAATATTTTTCTTTTTATTTTATCACATTCGCTTATTATATGAAGCCGGTGGAGTAGGAAGGGGTCCAGCCGCCCGGGGCAATCCTTGAATTTGCCGCCCCCAATGTGTCCTCTAATTTTGTTTTTAAATCACTTCATCTATTTATAAACTATGTATATGGATTTTTTACCACAGGTGGCTTAATTTTATCAATTTAATTTTTCGCAAAATATTGTATTTATTTTTGAAAATGCCGCCCGGGGCGGTCCACCCCTACCGCATCCCCCTCGCTACGCTACTGTATGAAGAATATAGCCACCAGATGGCTATGATTCCCTGTCACTCACCATTTGCTTTGTTTCCTCCCATGATATGCCAGCATTCTTCAGTTACGCTAAGTAAAAACATAATATATGGTTCTTTATATTTTGTTATATCATGTTCAATTCTATTATTGAGTGTGATAATAACGTACCATAACATGGATTTTTATCAGAAATGCTAGAGATTAAATAACTATAGATGAAAGTATTTATGATTGAACCATAATTGTGTGTAGTGAATAATCCTTACATATCACCCCTTTAATCTTAAATAATTATTTTTTTATGCAACATGGAATAATTCTTTATTTAATTTTAATTTTCTTTTATAGTTGCACCATCCGTGAGTCTTTCTCTTGGAGCAAATCTCAACCCAAATGATATTGAAGAAGGAGATGATGTTTATTTTGAATGTAAGGTCACTGCCAATCCTCCACCATACAAATTGATCTGGGAACACAATGTAAGTCCATATTTATGTCATAAACATTTTTAAAAATCAAAGGGATATTGTACCGCAATGATCAGATCCTCATGTTATTTAAAGTAAAATCAGTTAATTGAAAATTAAAAATTACGCATAGTGATAACACTTAATTGATTAAAATCAATAAAAATTAGTAAAAACAATACCATGACTTACAAGTACTTAAAAATGCAATAATAAAATGAATGACTGAAAAGTATTTCAAGAATACATGGATCAAATTGATTTTTTATTAGAAAATTAATTCTCTAAAATATTTCTTTCAATAAAATCTAAATTACCCTGTATCCAAACAGGTGTCACAAAATACACTTTATTTATTTTATTTAAATGTACCTACATATTCATTAATTTTTGTCACTATGAAAATTCAATTGAATATTAGGAAGCAAAATAATAGTGGAGTTTAATTTAGTTGTGGATCAAAGAATTTATTTTTTTGCTTCAAAAATGTTATTTTGGTAAACAAACTAATTTGCTACAATTTTACAGTGACAAAGCTTACTTTTGTTACAACGGAGATATTTGAACTTGGGTAACGGTAATTCGTGTCAAAATGGTCTCTGTTAGTATAGCCAGCGATGAACTTACAAATAATCACATTGTCACTATAAACATGACATATATGTACATATATAGACCTAACGTATGAAAGTTACAGGCTAGATATTGATAATTCATTAAAAGTCACAGTTTTACAGGATCCCAGTCGCTATGTACTGATTTTTTCAGAAGACATTCATACAGATTAAACAACACTAATTGACCACTCTTTAACATAAATGATTATTTGTTTGTTATACAAACACACTTTACTTTTACCACGGCTTACATTTAATTGTTCAAAAAGGATTTACATTTCTAAATTACTTTTAGTTAAACATTTGGCACAAAGAAAATATTTGAGTGACTGTCATTTATTATGGCTTATATTCTTTTATTGTTTGACTTTTATAAATTCAAAATTAGAATATAGCTTATTATCTATGAATACAGCTTCGACTATTTATTATTGACTTTTTTCTGAATACTACTCACTCATTTTAGAACATTAATTATTCGTACAAAAGGCATCAAATCATTGTTTTTTAAATAAAAATCATATACCTGTCTTCTATTAGTAGTAATTGCAACTAATTGATTCATTATTTAACATCTCCACTAAAGTTCCCTCAGCAATTTGAATACCTCCATGCACTAGTCCCAAGTTGTCGTGCACTCCAATACATTGTAAAATTGTAAAAACGCCACATTAATCGAAAAAGATTATAAATTGAACATTTAGATAATATAATTAAATCTTACCAGTATACACCAAGAAATTGATTAAGATAAATTATATAATATATAGATTGGTTGTAAGTAACATCCTGAAAAACTATGAAATTTTAAATAAATTTATTGAAAATGTAAATAACTTTAGATATTAGCGACTGATTCTTTATTTCTTTAATTTTGGTTTTTTATAAATTGGTGCTTGATTTTATTTTACGTAAAAAAATAAAATCAACTATTTATTGTGTTATATTATAATAATAAAAAAATGGTTCTTAGTGGATAAACACAAAAGTTGAAATGTGTACGTGTATTCATATTGTTTTATTTTAATACACATATTAGTATGAATTATAAAATTATATTATAAATAATTTGAATTACTTGTGCAAAGCAAAACAAAAAAAAACGTGTTTTTGAAGACATTAATTAGAAATTATGCTGCTCATTTTTTGGATTGACTTGCTCAGCCTTTGAATTTTCCACACATCTAACCTCTAGTCTAGATATTAGCTAGTCCTGTCTTCACCCTATGCTCATAACCCTCCTTTCTTAAAAATGAATGGTCGAGCAACTGAGTAGGTAAGAAGGAGTTTTCGTAGAAAAACTTCTGTTGATGTAACCACCAATAGAAGTCCACATGCTCGACATTGAGAGTAGACATCGATAAAAAACATTAAGAAGTGGTTTTTTTATTTTATAGGGGAGAGCACTAGCCCATGAACCAAAAGCTGGAGTGATGGCATCTGGTGATAATCTGGTACTACGTAATGTTCCTCGGACAGCTGCTGGTTCATATTCTTGCAGTGCTTCTAATGTCGAAGGAGATGCTCGCTCACCACCTGTTCTGCTGCAAGTCATGTGTTAGTACTACATTTCACATTAGATAGTTAAGAAATAATGATTCAAGTGTAATGTATTAATTTGTTTGTACAAGAGAACCTTGATGTAAAGGGCTAATGTAGATGAAGAGACATATGTTAAAGCTAGGGTTTCCAGGCGTCCTGATTAACCGGGACTGTCACCGGCTTTGAGTCTCGAACAAACCTGTTGGGACGCCCAAATGTCCCGGTTTACGACTCACGCTGATTACTTGGGGAAATTGATAATCGAAAGTCTTGGAAGAGCTAAAAAAAAAAAACGAGTCACGTTGGTATTTTGGGCAAATCGGTAAATTCCTGGGTTTTCGGATTCGAAAGCCTTGGACAAATTCGGCAAATCGGACAAATGTCCCAGTTTGAATTGCAAAAAATCTGGCAACCCTAGTTAAAGCTGAAAATCTTGTTTATAAAATTAGGATGTGACAAGACGATGAGTTTGATTGTAATTTATAGTTTAAACGTATTGAATGTGGTAATAAATGCATCCATTCCATTCAAGTAAATAAATTAAACTGATGTGCGCTTGTGTCTACCAGCGGCCAGCATTGCAAACATCAGTGCTATGTTCAGTTTACGAACATGATGGCATTTTAATTCAAATTCGAGTGTGAGAGGTATGACTTGATCATCATTTGCAGTATATTGTTTACAAGCAGTGACATTTGGATTTAAACATGCATGTATAACATTAACAGGATGTTTATAAGAACTTTCACATTTCACATATTTTGTCCATTATTTTGAGGTTCTACTGTTATCAATAATTTTAATTTTGTACTCTCTTCATCTTCCACTGGTGGCACTGTAAACAGCTTATTACAAAGTTAGAAAAGGTTTTACAACTCTGCTTTATGCGTTTTCAACATTGAAAATGTTTTTGAATAATCCTCAATAGGATTCCTTCAACATCGAAACTTGTTTATGAATGAGAATTCCAATAAATGATACATTCAAAACAATAAAACTTAAAATTTATCTACATCGCCATCTTTAAAATATTTTTCACTAGTATAATATTCTGTAATATTAATAATTTTCATTATTGAATACAGGAAATAAAAAAGGAACTAAGTACCAAAAAAAGGCAAGTATGCAGAAATGTTCTGTGTCACATAGAACATTTCTGTATGCTCACTGTTTTTCATATTATTTACTGATTTCAATTAAGAGCACCAAAACATTTTTATGCTTCAATCAGCCCATAATTCAGACATCTTGATATCATTAGTCAGACAACTACAAAAAATTGCAATTTAAAAAAATGCAGTTTTATGTAAAATTTGCGTCCATCACATCCAGGTCTGGGATATCGGGTCCAGGGCTGGCTTGAAGATTTCTGCGCCTCGGAAGGCTAGAATTGAATGAGTGAATAGTGCTAAAATCTTAGTGTGGCGCCTATGGGCCTGTGTGCACCGCAAACACATTGAACACAACACAAGTCGGCCAGGTCTAGTAATCAGATAATTAAGAAACTACTGTCGCCGTGCCCACAAATGCAATCTGACCATTCAACTAGCTTGCCCAGCCTAAATTGTTAACTGTTGAATTTGCTATGGCTGGTTTTAATTTGGCAAATCCAGTGTCCAGGTGTAAGACACTATGGCTAAATAATAATTATTATAATACTTCACAAACATTTTTTTTCTACTTCTCATGAAAATAGCCACTCTTCATGATTTGTAGACATATTTAATTAAAATGTTATTGAGAAATTTATAGGAGGTATCATTAACTTTTTACAGATAAACCAGTATGCATAGCAACTCTACGTCGCTCATATGGCGTGGCAAGGCAAGAAAAAGCTCGACTACTCTGCGAAGTTGAATCTGTTCCGCCACCCGACTCTTTTTCATGGGCTCTAAACAACTCAGCAAACCAATTAGAAGTCGCGGCAGACCGCTTTACGTGGACTTCCTCCCCTGCTCGGTCTACACTGGTCTACGCCCCCATTTCAGAGATGGACTATGGCACAGCGCTGTGCTGGGCGAGCAATCTTGTAGGAAGGCAGGTGGAACCGTGTGCTCTGACTTTACTTCCAGCATCGAGACCCTTTGCTCCGACCAACTGTTCACTTACCAACCAAACGGTAGCTGCGTTAGAAATCATATGTGATTCTGGTAAGTCCAATGATACTTAGCTTGGATAACGCACAAACAAATTTTATATAAAAGATTATTATTACATGCATGTTTTAACCTCAAAACCAAATAACTAGTGTGTACTTCTTCTATGTTTGAATTTATTTGAATCACTACTGAAGCATTTTTTGCAAAAATAGCAAAAGTTAAAATAATAGAATGTGGAAGAATCAATTATGTGTCGAAATGGAGTTTTCTCCATTTAAAGCACTGTGCAATAAACAAACATTTTTTTGTTTATCCATAATGTGAGGGGTTCCTGAGGGTTCCGCAGATTTTTTCCGGGGGCCATCACAGAACATTTTTTGTGTTCAGGGGTTGCCTTGGATTATTTTTTTCAGATTTATAGAGGTGTTGCATGAAAAACTTTAGGAAGTACTGATATAAGCAATCAAAAGCAGTAGGTTCCCAGGCTAGTGTATTTCAAACTACATTTTAGCTTTAGATTGTTGTACAGAGCTTAAAAATCAGTTCACACCATAGTCGTATGAGCCAGTTTAGTGTTGTTAAGTGTTTGTTGTTGGTCACATTTTCTTTATTTTAAGAAATAAAGTCTAATGATTAATAATTATAAATTATGAATAAAATCCTTAGCAAAAGCATCGCTGTATTTAAGATTTTGAAAATGACCTTGAGTCTTTTCAATGAAAGATACTGAGTCAATTATTGCATAATAATTAAACTTACACCATTGCATTATTCATTATCTGTCAACAGAACCACCATTTTATTTGTCTTGCTATCTGTTGATATTGCTATGACCATAAACTAGTATGCTATGACATTATGACCTTCTTTAAGTTTACTTTCAGTAGTTTGACATAAGTGTCCTCGTGAATTCTGGACTTAAAAATGTGACTTAACTTGCTTATGATTATAATGTTGAAGCTGGTATTAATTGAAATAGCATGACATACTAGATCCATGTGGAAGTAGATCATAGCAAATAGATCTACTAGTATAGCCATGGCATTTATATATGTGATTGGTGTTCTGATTCCACTCTCTCAAGAACAAATTAATACAGTTAGAATTTACTTATCCACTCTTCTTAACCACTCGGTTCCTTGTCGTTGCATGCACAAAGATTAAGGAAACTGACTTCCATGTTACTCCAGTCCCCTAAAATGAATGAACCCACAAAAAAATAATCTATTTTCTGTTGAAACAAACATTTATTTTTCATTTTACAAAAGCAGCATATGAAAATATAGTATTTTTTTCAGACAATTTGTTAAAACAATAATAATTTTTGAAGTTAAATCAGTTTTATTTTGTTTTCAGGATACGACGGTGGATTACCACAATGGTTCCAATTAGAGGTGATGGAAAGGCCGCTTGAACAACTTCTAGCAAATGTGACTTCTCGCAAGCCATCGTTTTTGGTTGGTGGGTTGGCCCCTGGCCGTGCTCTTCGCCTTGCCATATATGCTGCAAATTCAAGAGGTCGTTCTGAAGTTGTTTATCTCGATGCATTCACACTCGAACTAGCAGAAAAGCGAACTGGTAAGATTTTATCAAAACTTGACTCCAAAAGTCCAGGAGAATGGAAACTCAATCAATCATTTCTTGAAATAGAATTTCTTAATATCAATAAATTGTTTTGCAAAACCCAGAAATATTTTTGCATAGAATGCAAAAAGGTGATGGTTCTTCAGTCATTTCACACAGAATCCGTTTTATTGATCAATATAATTCTGGTTTCTTGTTCATAATTATATGGAATCATATTAGTCCTAATTAAACTTTATTGACAGAATATTAAATTAGTAAATTTACATTCAAGTTATTTATAATTCTTCATTATGAATGATATTTTTGTTACGTCTTATTCTTATTTGCTAATTTTCAATAAATTTTATTTTATAGGAAACGAAAACGTAATTGAAATAACGTCAGTACTCGGAATGGTTGCCGGTGCAATTGGAGGTATTCTGCTTTTAGTTATAGTAGCATTTATCGCAATCAAGCTACGTCGAAGGTCAACAACTGATTATACAGGTGATTTGTCAAAATTCAATACTTCTCTATTTTAGTTTTCTATCTTATGTCGAGTCCTATGGCGTAGTAGTTAGCATTGTGGGCTTCGGTTCCAGACCTCACTGGTTAGAGTCCCAGTACGAACAGGATTTTTTCATTTGATTTTTTGATTTCTGTTTGAAAGCATGGGTGATATCCCTCCCACCATTTCCGATTCTTTAACAACTAGGTGTAGCGAGAGCGATTAGTTAACCACTAGTCTTGTCCTAGTTTTATCCTTCTATCACTACTACTCTCTTTGAAAAAAGAGAGGTTGAGCAGGAGAAACTTCTGTTGAGATACCTCCATTAGGAGGCTATATGCTACACATTGGGAACGGGCATGGATTAAAAAAGCACTTAGCATGGTTCAAAAGTTTTTTGGCTCAAGGGTATTAAAAAAGTAATTGAATCAACCAGTTTTATTTTTGTATGTATCAGCATTAGTTCCAAAACGAATAATCAATTTTTCTACTCCGCCCAATAAAACTATTATCTGTTTTTTTGTCATTAAAGCAAACTGACTTCAAGAATAACTTTTTAAAGCAATATTAACAATCAAATTTCTCAGAAAATACATAACAAATGAATATTTTAAAGCTTAAGTTTTTAGCCTGACATAAATACATCCATTAGGAAGTCATATACTTCACATTTGGGAACAGACATATTGATAAGAAAATAAATCTTTAGTAAAAAGCAGGGCTGTGGAGTCGGAGTCGGAGTAGCGGAGTCGCGATATTTTGGCCGGAGTAGGAGTCGTGAAAAATGAGCGGCTCGATTTTTTTTTGAAAAATATATTTAATGATGTGTATTTAAACAAAATAGTCAAAAGTGTTAACATTTCATGCTTGGCTGACTAAAGATGATCTGATGGTAAACATATATATATAAGTTAAAATGAAATTATTGAAAAATTTCCTCGGAGTCGGAGTCGTTAATCATTTTAAAGCTGGGGTCGGAGTCGTCTTTTTTTCACGCGACTCCACAGCCCTGGTAAAAAGCTTGACAAGAAGTGAGTTTCGGCCTTATCATAATATTGGTAAGACTTAATTGAAATGAAAATTATGATGCCATACTCACAAACCAGTATTGCTTACTTATTTTATCATAGTTTCTTCTGTTTAATAACAAAAATTTGAGATTGAACTTAATTTAGTTCTCCTTTTGCAACATTCATAGAAAAATAAACAGAAACGAATAAATAGGCTATGTTTTTGTTCTGTTATATTTAATAAATATCCTTTATTGATTGTTTTCAGTTGGTTGCAGTAAACAAAAACAAGAAGGAATATCATCAAATTCAAGAGCACGACCTCCCCCAGCCCACTTGTTTACCCACACTTTAAGTGATGACAAGAATCCAGATGTAGTACCACTCAATAAAAGTAAATAAAAATGAATCACTTAATTTGTTAAGCTTTAGAATATCTTTAACAATTGTGTACATTTACAACCAAGATGATTAATGTTATTACTCGCGTAATGATAGGCTTCTGTAGTCAAGCATTAAGAGCTCCACTTAGCAATTAGAAGGATGGATTCAAATTCTGGAAAAATAATCAGCATAATATTTGAAACATTTTACGAGAATTACTGATTCCTCAGTCACTTGACTTCAGTACGATAGGGCTAGTGGTTAGCTCTCTAATCTCTCTCACTTTAAAAATTAGATGGGTGTGAGATAGTTTAGTCATCACAGATATCCATTCCTTTGTATGCAAATCAATAAATCGGTTGAAAAATCAGTTTACTTGCTGCTAGGTAAACGTCCTGATAAAGGTATTTATACCTATATAAAACATGTATAAAACAATATGCCCATGGTTTATATATTGACTTATTAACTATCGCGGCTCGGAGACTAGAAAAATACTTCTCTGCCGATGGGGGTCGTTTAGGGACCCCAGTGGTTTCCTCATTATTGGCCTTATTCTTATGAATTTCAAAAAAAAAAATTGTCCAAGGGCTTTCAAATATCTCTTTGCATCATTCCTCATACATTTTTTTAAAAAAATCTGTGGTTTTTTAATAAATAATCATATTTTAAGTTGCGCGTAAAAAAGACGTCATTCATATGCAAATATTATTTTGCTACTGATTCGTTCAGCGGCGTTCAGCCCAGTTATCTTACGAACGAACGATCGCTGATAAGCGGGTGCTTATCTCGTTATCGCATTATCGTATTTATATAAACTACAAAAGGTCCAAAAAACTATGATATAAGAATACCTTAATTATAAACATTGTATCACCCATAGTAAAATAGATATTTAAGAAAATGTGGGTATTGGGGTCGCATTTCTTGAGCTTAGAACCAGAAAAGTTAAACTCTCATGTATTTTTCACTATGTATATGATATATTTTATTTTTTGCAGGTACAGAATTGAAGGTTTCTCTGAAAGAAAGCGATGCGGTGAAGGAGACAGCAAAAGAAAGTAGTGAAGAAGTAAGAGAGAGGGAAAGAGAAAGAGGAGGCCCGCCTCGTCCCCCGCCATACTCTCGAGCTCCACCTCCTCTTGCTAATACATTTCCAGTATGTATTTCACATTTTTAGTACATTTTATTATCTATATATATAAAACAAAGTGGGGTTATTTACACCACGTATATCTCGAGAATTACTGCATGGATTTCAATGATCTTTGATTTATTAAATTTGTGTTTGCCTAGAATAGCAGAATAAGCATTAAAACATCGGAAAAATATCACGGAAAAGAAATTATAAAGAAAATTAGTATCTTCATACAGAACAAGATTTTCAAATGACGAACAGCGTCAAACGTTAAAATGTCGTATGCTGGTTTCAGAAAAATCCACCAGATCGCACTGTTTTCTATATTTGTTCGTTTTTGCTTCTTTTGCATACGATTGACTTATAAATAATTTTAAATTTAGAATATGGATTAGAATAAAAGAAATCGATGATATGAAATGAAAACGAAAGAAAATCGGATAATATTGAAATAAGGTTATGTTTATAATTAGGTATGATAAATTTTTGACAACAATATTTTGCACGAACGTTGCTTTACTCGGAGATGACACGTGATTACACTTGGAACGCTATGTCGAAGAAATTTTAACGTCAAAAGCAAAGCGATGCGGTTCCTGATCACCCGAATGACTATTGATGCTCTTGGTCGCATTTACACAGTTCATCCGAAAAATGACGAATGCTTCTTTCTACTTGCATGTCAACAGCTCAATTTGCTTGAAAATGATACTTATTGGGACATGACAATCGCTGAAGAAATTGTTTCTGAATCTCCAAGTCAGAGACGCACATTATTTTCTATCATTATTTTGACATGCTTCACATACAAGGATGACATGTCGGAAGACATTTTACATCGAATTCGTGTCAGTTCGGGGAATCCCGATCTCGAGGTGAATGAAGAGATAAATAACCAGGCTTTGATTTAGATCGAAGACATGTGTTACCTCATGTGAGGCATTTTGTTAGTCAAGTTAGGAATGCCAACGCCACATCGTGGGACTGGGAAGATATTCCTCATGTCATTGATTATGGCGACTGTTCGTGCGAGATCCGAAATTGCTGTAGTAGTTTCGTCTTCTGGAATAGCGGCCACGTTGATAGAAGGATGGCGAACGGCTCATTCAGTGCTGAAATATCCGTTAAACCTTTAAACGACTGAAAAACTGACATGAAAGATTGCGAAACACTCAGCAATGACCAAAGTTTTGGTAGCAAGTAAAATCATCACCTGGGATTTATGCACAATGACGCACAGACGCGCATTGGAAGCACTCAATCGAATATCTGTGCAATGACTTAAGATGTTTTGAAGGGGCAATGATTTAAATATCTGGCGATTTCCGCCAAACACTACCAGTCATTCCAAGATCGACCCCTGCCGATGAAATAAACGCTTGCCTCAAAACATCGACTCTGTGGCGCTATGTGAAGAAACTTCAGCTAACGATAAACATGCGAGTTGCATTTTTAAACGATCCATCTGCCGAAGATTTCTCCAAGCAATTGCTGACTATCGTCGGTAACGGCCGTGTTCCTTTTGACGAATCGAACGGATTGATTTCGATTCTGCCGAATTTTTGCAATTTCGTCTCAACGAAGGACGGCTTCATCAACAAAATATTCCCAAACATCTAATCACAAAAATCACAATTGGTTGAGTGAATGAGCAATTCTTGGGGCTAATAAAAAAGATATGGATCATTTAAGCTTCACAATTCAAAATCAAATCGTTGATCTACTGCATTCCTTTAAAACTATCGACTCTGCCACGTGAATTACATCATTTCAACGTAATTCAAATACTTTTCATTTTGAATTTTGAACATTTATTGAACTTAATTCATTTTGAGTATTCATTCAAACTGAATTTAATTCATCCAATAAATTAACACAACATTTATTGATTCTGAGGCGGTACGAAGGTCGTCGGGCCAGCTAGTTGCAGATAAAATGACTCATAAATGGAAAAAATGTTTAATGAAATTAACACTTTTCTACTCTCTATATTTTTAAAGTCATGAGATACAAAAAAAAATCGACTGAAGTATTTATTGTATTTGGATTATTTCATAAATAGGCAGATGTACGGTAAAAAAATAAATACTGTAAAAGAACTTATGACAAAATTCCATTTAACTCTAAATATCTCATTGAAAGCTTAAAGATAGTAATTGGTTTTTAAAATTGCAAACAGAAAATTTTAGTATGAATTTAATCAATTAAAATAATATCAATAATAAATCACTGCAGAATTATTTATATAAATAGATTTCACTGTCTCAGAATCTGTTACCTATTTACTCACCCTGTCAGAATTCACTCACCTGCTTTGTTGATTAACCAAATTGTTACTCAATGATTAAAAGGGCTAAATAATATGAGAAAGAATAGTACTGAATTGTTGAATGTTAACTTCAAAGTTTAACTTGGAGTTGAAAACCTTCTTTGTTTTTTTAAGAGTATCTCTGGCGTTGACAATTTTATATGAGCACATCACTTAAGCTTTTTGAAGCAATTCTAAGCTAATCTTTATTCCAGATCTACGCTCTTATTATCTTCAAAATTAATAAATTAATTATTATAAGTAAAATTTACACATTATGCATACAACCTATGTAAGCACCGTAGTCTATACGTAACATACATGCTAAATTACTTTTCTTAACTGGATGGCTGCCACAGGCGAGATATCTTGTCAAATTGTTTGTGCTCAAGGCGCCAGAGACGAGTTAACTCGTCAATAACTAACTAAATTAATAATTTAAAATTATAGTCGGCGTGCTAGGTACAAACGTACTTTTTTCTACGGCAGACAAAAGACTAATGACTTCTCTGCATACATCATTTCATTTTCTTGTGCTATCTACCAAAACACATTTTTTCACATATTTCTGCTCTGTCAAAATACACTTTTATAATTAAGAGTTTTTGTTAGACTGCAGGTCAAAATTTTCCGAGCACATTAACCTAGCCTCATCGCTCTATAGTTCTACGCTATAAAACATTACTGAGAAACAGAATTTATAATCGATATGTCATGATTTCATTTACAGGTAGATAGAGGAATAAGAGAAGTAGTGACAACCAGGGCTCTGCTTCCTGCTGCTCAGGAAAGTGATGTTTAGTGATTCAATTTATGTCTTCTATCAACCAAAATAAAAGTATTTTTTTAACATTTTCCTACCTCCAAAAGATAAGACATTGTGAATGACTCTTGTGGAAAAAAAACATTAATTGAATGTGATGAGGTTGCATTTAAGTGTATTTATCATTAATCCTACGAACTATATCATTTTTTTACACAAACTTTATGGATATTGTGATTTTTAATTCTCATGTCTCTTTAACATTTCAGTTTGTGGTACAAAATTTGGGTATTGTCCAATAAAACTAAGTCCTTTTAATGAAATAAATGAATTTCGCCATAATTTGATTCATTCAACCTTGGATAATAATAAATTACTGTAATATAGAATATAATAATGGCGAAATATATGATAGTTGACATGATATCATTAGTGCCATCTAGGTGTTGGTAACTGACTCAACCGAGATCGTTTTAGTTGATGTGTTTACTAATTGTTCATTGGAAACCACAGTTTTATACCGCAATCTTGCTATTGTATAATATCATAATCTACTCTTACAAAAAAAATATTGAATTACAATATAAAAGAGTTAAAAATAAGTGTAAATTTTATTTGCTTCATATGAAGACTAATATTTATTACAATATTGACATTAAAGAGTTTATATAGTATAATATCTGTTCAGTTTATTTAGATTTAATAAAGTAAGAATGTTTTATCACTAAATTTATTCCTGACATCTCTGTATTTTTAATTTCATAGATAGATTAAACAATGCCAATTTAACAGTTTTTATAGTAATACACATTGACGTTTTATGTTATGGTGTCGATTAAAACTGTGAATACATACATAATAGACAAAATTATTGTTTACTAATTTGTAAGTGTAAAATATTGTTAAATTTATGAAAAATGTGATCTTTTGAATGAAGTTAGACCTAAAATGTATATTGTAATAAAACATAATGAAATAAAAAGGCTGTACGTCTTCCATCTGAGTATTACTGAAACACAATTTGGCTATTTTTTTATCAACAACAAGATTGGAATTTATTTTCACACAATTATTTTCTACATTCATAATCAAATAGCAGTACCTGCTATTTAATGTTTTATTTCTAACTGGTAAGGTGTGACAAAGAAATCTTTGTGGCATAATTCTTTTGAAATTAAAATTATCAGGATTTCCATAAATTATGAGTGTTGCTAGAATCATTTTTAATTCACTACTATACATCAATATTAAGTTATTGAATATTACCATAAAATAACTCTTAATTAAATAAATACTATTATTCAAACATCCTTCAAAAATTTATCAACTTGGAAAGAAAACTAGAGATAAATTATTCAATTGTATACAAAACCTGTTCATTTAAGACTAGTTGACAGACATATGCCTAGTTAAGTGTAATGAAAAAAATATCTAGACAGAACATCGAATACTTACCGATAGATGACTCGTAAATCAACACATAGGTAGAATTCGACTGATACAATCTTTTCAAACCAAAGCGTCATTTAAGACCATAATGTCAGCTACAACTATTTTAAAGTAAGATGATGTTCTGTTGTCAGACAGAGATATTATTCATACTGTAAGATTATCAATCCTCTTTTGTTTGATATGAATGTCATATAATCAAAAAAACTCTCAATTTTCTTAATGTTCTGAATGTGCTGTTTCTAAGTGTCTAGGTTTAAGCTTTGAAGGTTTCATAGATTCAGCACTACAAACAACATTATTCAAAACATAATAATATATGGCTTCTCTGTTTCATCGCAGGTCAAGGCTGGTAAAGCCGAATTACTGAAAGTTTTCTTAATATTTGCATCTTTTCTCAACGAATATAGAAAAAAACTAAGTAGCTGAAGACACACTGCCAACGATATATTTTACAATAAATGATAATCTAGCTTATTATCGATAAAAACTTGAAAAGAAAGTTAAAACCAAAACATTAATCAGTGTCAAGAGAAGGGAACAATACTTTTCTGTAGACTGATGCCATTATGTATGAATTGACTATCAGAAATGGCACCCATAGTGTTTCCTCAATGAAAACTAATTAACAGTAAAATTTTGAATGTTGCAACAACAATGAGTAAAGATTTTTTTCACTTTACTGAGTATTTGACAAACGCTCATCTACAGCCATCAACATGTCTAGATCCACCACTTATGTAGGGCGAAAGGTATAAAATAAAATAAAAAAATTGAGCTTTGTAAATATGCGACAGTAGACACGTGCTTACTTTGAGAAAAAAATATTTTGAAAAATAGCCAATGAACGGGACGTTTGCCAAAAATTCAGGCATTAAAAACACATTTCATCGACACCAAGAAAACGTTGACACTACATTATTTTGAATATAATGCATTCCTTAAAATTGTCAGCAAAGAGTTCAAAGCTGGCCACTTGCAAAATACCGAAAATAAGATATAAATAGGACACTTCAACTTAATTGTCAGCTTAATTGGTGGACATCTTAAGGATAGGACAGATTAATGGACAGCTTAATTGGTGTTTAATATTCTAGGAGAAAGTCCTCAATCCTTATTTACACAAATACATTAATTATTGTTTCAAGATATTTTATAGGTTATTTCGATACCCACAGTTATTTTATATATTCTTAATTCTTGACCGACATCATTTGACAAAATCTTTAATCAGAACCACATAAGTTAACAGTACATAAAAAAGTTATATAGTATATTATACTATATAACAATGAAAAACTAGTTTGAATTCTATTCTTTCTTCAGTGGCGTAGCTAAAAATTTGGGGCCCTCGTGCAAACGTCACGCAAGGCCCCCCCTTGAAAGTTAGAAATATAACCCCCCCCCTACCCTATCTCTGGACCGTCATGCATTTCTTTACTCAGCTATGAGGTGGCTACACCGCTGGTTTCGTCGTGTATAGTAATAGGTCAAAGATGATTTTTTTTAAAGTATGTAACATAATTGCACATTCATGCAGTGCAAAATAATTCTCTATGATTTCGGTAAATTGTTTTTTTTATGTTGAGTATATAGAAATTTGTGTCCCCCTTTTCGCTGGGCCCTCATGCATTGCATGACTCTGCTATAAAGTAGCTACGCCGCTGTCTTCCTTAGCGTGGAAGTGGACAGCATTTGCGAAAACACTCTGGCCACTTAGCACACTTGTATTTACGGAGCATATGTTTGATATGCACGTTACATGTCAAAAAATGATCACTTAATTGAACAAATTCTTCATACTAAATGATAGCAGAAAGTAATAGATATGAAGAAATATTTCTCTCAAAACAGTGCGCAATAACGTTGAAGGGAAAATAATTGATGTAGAATGTAATAATCACGTGAGATTGTGTGAAGGATAAGTCTTCAAAGCGTAATTTACAAAAAATTGCGTTGAACGTCTTATAAGATCTGGAAGTGTTTTGTATACCCAGTGGCGGATCCAGAAATTGTCCCAGGAGGGAGCCATTCAATTTGAAAATAAGCATGATACATAAATAATACATTAAAAAATAGATGAAAGCCTTTTTTTATGCGATTTTTTTTTTGCGCGATTTTGAAATAACGCGATTTTTTTTGACGGCACCGTAAAAAAATATTTTTTGCGCTAATTTGAGGAACAATTTTGTTTTTCACACATTTTTGATACTTTTTTACGCGATATTTTGATTTTTGGAACCGATTTATCAAATCATGTGAAAGTGAGGTTTTTTTACGCGCCACCTTCCTCCAATCTATCGCGTAAAAAATGATTGGTGTATATAAAAATAGTCAATACATAATAAAGTAAGTATGTATTCTATAAAACATAGTAAACTAAACAATTAAAGAGCCCATTTCAAAATAAAGTTTTAATAAATTATAAAAATGGAAAATAAATTCTCCCAAGGATGGGGCCATGGCCCCCATGCCCCCCCCCCCCCTTGGATCCGCCAATGTGTATACCATATGAAACATCAACATTTTAAGCTTTGTTAGTAGGGCTTTCAAACCGGTTTAAACCGAAACCGGTTAACCGGTTTATCGCGTGTTTTGAAAAAACCCGAAAACCGGTTTATTTCTCTCGGTTAACCGGGTTCTATCAAAAATACTCTTCTTATTTTTCATTGTTTTTTACAAAAAGAAAAATGTTTTATAATGAATTTACTGCGTTATATAGGAAACAATTCACAAAATACAACAAACATGTACATATATATATATATATTTTGTAGAATAATCTACTTCTGTCTCAAAGTTGTCCATGCTGTGAACAGAAATGACTCTTTCAAATAATTTGACATTTTTTGACAAGTGAATATTTTGGTATTCTACTCTATTTTTGTCCAAACATTGAATTTCTTGTCTTATCCAGTTGGTATTTTTTAAAAATTGAATGCATTTAAACATCATTCTTTTGGTGAGTTTTATAATCAAGCTCTATTTTTTTTATTTGACGTATATTTTTTTATCATAAAATATTTTATAGTAATTGTTACTTTGCCATAGCAAACAGGTTGGTAACTAGAGTCCCATTAAGATAAATGTCGTGTTTTTTGTTTGAAATTGGAGTATTAGCTGTTATGCCAAATATTGAAAAATTTCTACGATTTTTTTTTTCATACCTACCTAATCAAAATACATGATATTTCGGTTTAAACCGGTTACCCGGTTTATTTGTCAGAAAAAAACTGAAAACCGGTTAGTGTTTATGTCCGGTTAATTGGAAGCCCTAATTGTTAGTCTATAAAATAAAACGGCTGTCTTTGACTTTGTCTACCAATGTGAAGCATATTATGCCCTCCTAATGGAGGTATATCAACAGAAAATTTTCTACGAGAGCTGCTTGTTACTCAGTTGCTCAACCTCTCTTTTTCGAATAATACCTGCATCATACAAACATTAAAATAAAATAATATGTGCTATTATTCATTATTAGAATATATCAAAATTATTTAATACTCCATTTATGCGCCCTAGGCGGTTGCTTATTTCGCCTGTATGGTGGCGCTGACCCTCCTAGTGGTCAATTAAATGCCCTCGCTGCGTCCCGTTATTTTAGGTTTTGAAGGATGGGAGAAAAATGTTATACATCACAAACATCAATTGCCTTTGAACAGAATCAATAAATTGAAAAAATCTGTTCTTACTGGAACTTGAACCCGTGAAATACGTCACGGAAGCCAATGATGTTGACCACTGCACTACGGACCCGACGTGTTTTAATGCATTTTACGAAAAATTTTAAAAGAAAATAAAGTCTTATGTTTCATCACACATATAAACTATTTACAGAAATCATTGCAGTTAGCAACTGATTTCATCTAAGTTTATTGTATTCTTAATTTAACAAGGAGCTCGCGCAAGCCCTTTTGAGGCCACTTTAGCCCACTGCTGATTTCGTAGTTTGCCAATATTAAGTGTACTATCAGGGCCGGCGCCACCATAAAGGCGAAATAGGCAACCGCCTAGGGCGCAAAAGTGGAGGAGTAAAATGTTTCTTTATACTTAATAATATTAAATATCTGCAGTGAGCTTCAAGCAGTAGCTCGAAAACTTAAAAAATAATTTCCTTCACAAAAATTACTGTTCTTCATAGAGCAGCAAAATATTGAGCGAGAGCTAAAAAAAGGTCCCAATTTTTTTCATTTTGGGAATTTCACAAATTCCTGGGGGGCTTAAATTCTCAATCACGAATCCCGAAATTCTACACGATTTTATGGTGAACGTTGCCTAGGGCGCCAAATAACCTCGCGGCAATAGTGTATTCCAAACAAGCAAAAATGTCTCTTAAGAATATTCGAAAGAAAGTGTGTAAAGATGTATCTATTTCAATACACATACATACATAATTCAATGACCAGAATCAAGGTCAACCTCGCTGTGGGTGTACACATTTTGTCATCACACCGCACTCATCCTACAGTGCAATGCATCTTCAGATTAAATGAATTTAAATATGGAACAAATTCTAAAAAATATAATTTCAAGTCAACCAGTAAAAACAATACAATAACTTTTCGTGTTTTTATAGCAAAAAAATAAATATTACAAGGTACAATGGCCGTGTTTTTTTTGCACGTCATGGCGCCCCGCTTTAGACTTTATCGCGCCTTCAACCACCCTTTTACAATAACTTACCCTACACAAAGAAAAGAAAAACATTTTTAGTGAAAGGCACAAAGCAAAGATTTTTTGTACAGATTTACGTGCATTTATATAATACATTAATCTAACTTTTGACTTTACCATGTCGATTTTATCGGGTGGTATTTCGAATAACAATATTGTAAAAAATAATATATTACAATTAAATGTATGCCAAGTATTACATTTTAGGGATATTCAATTTAATTCAGCCTGTTTTGATTTGGTAAGTATTCATATCATTTTTTACACAGCATTTTACAAAAAAAAACAGTATTTTCATTAAACGGTGAGTGTTTATAAAGAATAACCGAGTTTTTTATTATTGGTTTATTTTTTTAACCTCAAATTCAGTTTTATGTTTTCAACCAAATCTCACTAACTTAACCTAATCACAATTTTATGATCACGGCTATTATGCAAAATTAAAATAATATTGAAATTTATATGTTTATACTGACTAAGCATAATATTTATACTGACCAAATATTAGAATTAAATTGCCTAAATACTGACAAATTAAATATAACAGCGGTGACCAAGACAAGTCACCCGCGTGATACTTCGAAGCAAGAATTGAATGTCTTTTATAATCTATTTTTTTTTTCATTATATTGTGCTTTGAATTTCTTCACGTTTTATGACAACTAAGCACATACGGTGTTAGTAGACCGATACGACTAATTTCAGTATGAAGTCGCCTGCAGACGTCAAAAGTTTGGCCACCCATGAATTATATAAACACCATTATCAGCTTAGCTGTCAAAATCTTTAATATTACATTTCTTTAACATAAAGAAATTTTCTATTACTTCTATTTGTGATTTTTAACGACTGATATTTGATAATAATGAATGGAATAACAGAATGGGGAAACTAAGTATTACCCATGCTACTGTGCTGTAATTTAAAAAATTGTTACGCCCATATCAAATCTTTATCAATTACAACAAAAACAAATACATTTTGGTAAGAGCTCATAAAAGTCTGCAATAAATAAAACGAACGTGTATTGACTCCAAAATGGTATAATTTAATCTCGGATGTATGTACATATATGAAACTCTAGAAAAAAACAAATATTAAATGTAATGTACGTGCTCTTAAAAACAAATAATTATTTATATAATATTTGAATCGTTCAAATTGTGTTAATTTCTATACGTTTTTTCACTAACGAACTGGTTTTCACTTAGCGATATCTTTACATTTTTCAAGTATTCAATTGTACGGATGAACATGAACTGACCGTATGAAAATGTACAAAATTTCTTACAAAATTGATTCCAGATAAACTTAAGGAGAACAGACATCGCATACACTTACGTCTCAGATTGCAAATGTAAATAGACAAAAAAACGAAATTAAACAATAATCTTATCGTTGTTTGAATCCTATACTATTTTATCGTTAGGATAAAGCAGTACCACAGAAGCAAATATTTACAAAAATATCCAAACAGGAATCTAACCCTTTAACGATAATACCGTTAAAAAAGCGTTTGCCTCTATAGTCTATACTTCTATGATACTAAATCTACAAAAAGACTAGAAAACAGAACGTTATTTTTGAGCTTAATTGGACTGACAATAGTACAATTCATTATGATTGCAGTCTCGTCGATCACTCTTTTGAAAGATCAATATACCTATAGGTAATTTAGATCACGTATATGACATGCGATACCTACCGTCTAAAAAGACAAACACAGATTTACATTTCAGAGGTAAATAGCGGACCTCCCTCAACTCACCCTTGGATGGCAGCGTCGCCGTCGGGTTGACAGTAGAGCAGAGTGGCGCCAGTGTTGCTCCGACGTCGGTCGGCATTGCACGCCTTTATCTCACGCTCAGAAAAGACGACGCTCGAAAGCTCGCAGCCGAAAACTTTACGTATCAGAAAGCTAAATGAAAATATTAAGATACATTTTAACAAGGCGATGAAACCAAATTAAAATTTAACTTACTTGTTTGTTTACTGTAATATATATTTCACAAACAATTGACAATAGTTTCGTTTTAATTAACGCAAAATGAAAAACTTTTAACAGTTAAGTTGCAAAATAAAATGTTGATCTTCTAATATCTAAACTTATACATACACTATTTTGATCTTATATTCCATATATTTATTATAATATAATATTTGAGAGCTTACATTTATTCTGTTAATCGATTAAAAAAACATATTGTACACAATATGATTTTTTGACAATATTTTTTTCGACACAATAAATAAAATTCATTGACATTATAAAATAAACAATTGATAAAAAATATGTAATACATAATAATTCTTTAACAATTGGCTGTTTAATTGGTGAATGTGTCGGATAAAAATGACACATTTTTATGAAAAACGTACCAGATGGAAAGACTAAAGTGTGTATTGTGAACTTTAATATTACATTTATAAAAACACCAACCAATTTATAATATTTGCCGAAGAAGTAACATAAAAATAAACTTAAAATTTCGTTTTTCATTTACTGAATGTTTAACAATTTAATAAAAACAGTGTGTACGTTTAAAAACGTGTCTCTAATTCTGTTTAATATTTACGTTGTTATTGTCGTAATTCATAGTAATGTAAAATACAGATACAATTGAAAATACCATAACATAACCGTGATTGTTTAAAATGGTTTGAATTAGAGTAAAATAATTGTTAGTGGTGGTTTGACACTCTAAATTGACATGTGTTGTAATAAATGCAATGCGCCGGTAATAAGTAGACAGTTATAATTGTGCTGGCATTTGAAGGTTATGTTCCGCTAGTGTGGGGTGTCCGACGACTCTTTGAAATATGGGCAGTGCGAAGCTGATCACGGAAGTGACCTTTGAGAAGGAAAGCCTGCTGGGGTCCGTGAAGCGAGGGTGGAGGACTGTCCAGCTGCGAGGCGCCTTCGGTCATATTGGACTCATGGTGGCTTTGATGCTTTACACAGCCGGCGGTGGATTGGTGAATATTTTTTAGAATTACATTTTGAAGTCTATGAATCAACATGCACTTTTTAATGCATTTTTTATTCATCACATTTATGGTATTAACCAAAAATTTTAAGTAGAAAGAGAATATTCTTCTATAAAAATAATGTTTATTTTCCGTATCAATTCCTTAATTTAATCAAACGTTAAGATACAGCTTCTTTCATCGTGCGCATTTTCAACTCATGAAAAAAATTTAAAAAAGGACCGAAGAAATAAAAAGAAGTTTAAAAATTACTTTGTTAATCTTTAACAATATAACATTTTGAGATAAAGCGAAAACACTTGCTTAGTATGTATACACATGACTGGTATTGCTGAGTAATTAAGCATTTTCAGGTGGTATCGAAGGTAACAAAACACGCGTATCTATATAAAATTGTGATGTTGTTTAAGAAAATTAATAAGACTTTCCGCTAGATGTAAAGTTAATTGGCGAAGACTTTTTATCATCTATTGCAGAGTTTCCCAAACATTTTCTGGAATGGAACACTTCGCAAGTCCGGAAAATATAACGGAACACTTAGCTGAATTCTTAAGATTTTTTTTAAACTGTGTTGCAGCGTATAAAACCATTCCAATTTTTTTCGGAACACCTACTCTGGCTCCGCGGGACACTAGTGTTCCGCGGAACATAGTTTGGGAAACCCTGATCTATTGCAATTGCACTTGATACTCTTTTTGCATTATTTCAGTAAACGAAACTGAATATGAATATTATATGGCCATGTTTTGAAATAAATCAGACTACTTATAACTGAATCCCTTGAACGATTGTGAACAAGATTATATTTTTTAAACTGCTTTTAATGCCGTACCTTTTGCAAAGCTCCAGTTGATTTCATATTTCTCTTTAAACATATGTATTTAAATAATTAAATACAAAACCTTGTTTGATTTGGTCTTGTATCAGTTGAATACAGTTACTTACCGGTACCTGTAATTAAATTTAATGATTAATCAGTATAATACTAAGCATACGTTTCAAATTAAATTAATTACAATTTTAAAAATAATAACTGAAAATTCTGAAAGTCTTTGTTTCTCCATTCCCTTTGTGCTAAATGTGTGCCCATGTTTTTAATATGACTTGAAGTACGTATTTGTATAAAAAATATTTACTTGTATGTATTGGCATCAGTACTTAGTGGGCCAATGATACTTTTTTTAGGATTGAGGAAGTCTACGATTTTGTTCAAATAGTGTTATTTTAATAAAAAGTTCATCACCCAACATTCACGTTTTCTATTTTTAATAAGAGTACTGTCAGTACCTTGCAAAATTTACTTTCCATGTTCAGTTTATTTACAATAAAAATCGTAAGGGCACCTATGACATTGGATTGATGTAATATCAATTTTAAATATTGGCGATAATAATGATAATACCTACCTAATTTACAACATGGTATAATGTAAAACTATTGTTTTTATCTTTCAAATATATAATTACGACATTTAACAGATAGTTAAATACATATTCGGGCTCCAGTATATTATGTTATTATAATTAGTCTAACAGACGTCTACCGCTTAATATTTTCCCAAGTTAATCAAAGCTAATAAACAGTGTCGTTTTATTCTTACTAGTAACTCTTAAATTATATTTGTTAAATAATTAAATAATAATTTACAATACACTACTGACTAGAACTAATATATTTTTATCTCAAACTAGTTTTCATGAAGATAATACAGTTAAAATTTATTGATTATTTATTCACAAATAGTATTATGGCTAATCACGATAAAAAAACAATTTATTCCGAAGCTCATTACAATAATTCATATTTTGATAGTATTTAAATGAATACTTTTAGTATCTTATTACGTAAATCAATCACAAAATATTATAATTATTAAGAGTAGTAATTTTCAACTACCTACCTATCAAATTTATATTTAGAATAAAAATATAAGCAAAATCGATATGTAAATATTTGATGTGACATGGCAACTTTTTGTACACAGGTTTATTATTGAACATGAATTATTTGAATTTGGAATAAAGTAAATTGTTTTGACACTTATACGAAAACAAATGAAACAATAATGAGTGCTCTTTGCGTGCGTTTTTCCAAATCAAAATCCGTCTTCGGAAAACCTGAAAAAAATATGCATGGCGCCACAAAAGGGTATGGCGGAGATCAACAGCGGGTATATAAAATGTATCTGGATAAACTAAAACGGGATTTTGTGGCGCGGTATGAACGCACGCCCGAAAATCCGCACAAATTGGAGGACTTTGAACAACTTCGTACTCTCGGAATGGGTGGCTTTGGGAGAGTTATTTTGACAAGACTGACGACAGATGGTACATATTACGCTATGAAAATCTTGGACAAAACGAAGATATGTAAAACAAAACAGATAGACCACACTCTCAACGAGAAAAAGATTCTCCAAGCTATCAAATTTCCGTTCGTTGTTTACATGGAGTTTTCTTTCAAGGACAACAATTATTTGTACTTCACAATGCCGTTTGTCGCTGGGGGAGAGATGTTTACGCAATTAAGAAAAGTGGGACGCTTCGAAGAAGAACAAGCAAAATTTTATGCTGCACAAGTTATACTAGCTTTGGAATATATTCACCACCTCGATATGATATACAGAGACCTAAAGCCAGAAAATATTCTCATTGATATAACTGGCTATATAAAAATAACTGATTTTGGTTTTTGTAAAGTCGTAAAAGAGCGCACTTGGACATTGTGTGGTACACCTGAGTATTTAGCACCTGAAATAATTTTGACAAAACCGTACGGAAAGGCAGTCGACTGGTGGTCGTTCGGTGTACTACTTTACGAGATGAACGCTGGATATCCGCCATTTTTTTCCAACGACCCAATGAGAATTTATGAGAAAATTGTGGTCGGTAGATTCAAGTTTGATTCTAAATTCGGCATTGATCTTAGAGATCTTATAAAAAATACTATTCAAGTGGATTTAAGTAGACGTTTCGGTAACTTGAAAAATGGAGTTATGGATTTTAAGAATCACAAATGGTTCAAGTCGATAGACTGGGAAGGTATTCTAGAGTGCAAAATACGTCCATCATACATACCAGATTGCAAAAGCCTTGGAGATTCGGGTAATTTTGAAGTATACGACGAAGAACCACTCCACTTTACGTCGCTCTGCATGTACGAGAAGGAGTTTGAAGAGTTTTGAGTCGTAAAATTGGTTTGCTGTTAGAAACGATTTTACATTCGTCATAAAATAAAAATAAAGCACTCAAATGCTGATTTCCGTTCATCAAATAATATCAAACGTAAAAGAATATTATTTCTTCTCTTTATGTACCACATGGTAGAAGTTTCCCTTTATATCTATGTATGTTTACTGGTTGTCACTGTCTTTAGTATGGTATCGCTTATTTATAAGTGTCAATATTAATATAATGTCTGTGTTGAATATGTTTATCAATAAAAAAATGATTAATTTGTTTGTTTTATTTTTAATTCAATGATTTCATTGTCAAATATAAGTAAGTGGCGTCAGCATGACATTATCTATATATATAAAACAAAGTCGGGTTATTTACACCACGTATATCTCGAGAATTACTCCAAGAATTTCAATGATATTTGATTTATAAAATTCTTATTTACCTAGAATAGCAGAATAAGCATTAAAACATCGGAAAAATATCACGGAAAAGAAATTATAAAGAAAATTAATATCTTCATACAGAATAAAATTTTCAAATGACGAATAGCTTCATCAAACGATAAAATGTCGTAAGCTGGTTTCAGAAAAATCCACCAGATCGCACTGTTTTCTATATTTGTTTGTTTTTGCTTCTTTTGCGTACTACTGACTTATAAAAAATTTTAAATTTAGAATATGGATTAGAATAAAAGAAATCGATGATATGAAATGAAAACGAAAGAAAATCGGATAATATTGAAATAAGGTTATGCTTATAATTAGGTATGATAAATTTTTGACAACAATATTTTGCACAAACGTTGCTTTGCTCTGAGATGACACTTTATTACACTTGGAACGCTATATCGAAGAAATTTTAACGTCAAAAGCAAGGCGATGCGGTTCCTGATCACCCGAATGCTCTTGGTCGCATTTACACAGTTCATCCGAAAAATGACGAATGTTTCTACTTGCATGTCAAGAGCTCAATTTGCTTGAAAATTATACTTATTGGGACATGCCAATCACTGAAGAAATTGTTTCTGAATCTCCATGTCAGATACGCACATTATTTTCTATCATTATTTTGACATGCTTCACATCGAATCCACATGAACTGTGGAACAAGTACAAGGATGACATGTCGGAAGACATTTTACATCGAATTCGTGTCAGTTCGGGGAATCCCGATCTTGAGGTGAATGAAGAGATAAATAACCAGACTTTGATTTAGATCGAAGACATGTGTTACCTCATGTGAGGCATTTTGTTAGTCAAGTTAGGAATGCCAACGCCACATCGTGGGACTGGGAAGATATTCCTCATGTCATTGATTATGGCGACTGTTCGTGCGAGATCCGAAATTGCTGTAGCAGTTTCGTCTTCTGGAATAGCGGCCACGTTGATAGAAGGATGGCGAACGGCTCATTCAGTGCTGAAATTTCCGTTAAACCTTTAAACGACTGAAAAACTGACATGCAAGATTGCGAAACACTCAGCAATGACCTAAGTTTTGGTAGCAAGTAAAATCATCACCTGGGATTTATGCACAATGACGCACAGACGCGCATTGGAAGCACTCAATCGAATATCTGTGCAATAACTTAAGATGTTTTGAAGGCGCAATGATTTAAATATCTGGCGATTTCCGCCAAACACTACCAGTCATTCCAAGATCGACCCCTGCCGATGAAATAAACGCTTGCCTCAAAACATCGACTCTGTGGCGCTATGTGAAGAAACTTCAGCTAACGATAAACATGCGAGTTGCATTTTTAAACGATCCATCTGCCGAAGATTTCTCCAAGCAATTGCTGACTATCGTCGGTAACGGCCGTGTTCCAGTTGACGAATCGAACCGATTGATTTCGATTCCGCCGAATTTTTGCAATTTCGTCTCAAGGAAGGACGGCTTCATCAACAAAATATTCCCAAACATCTAATCACAAAAATCACAATTGGTCGAGTGAACGAGCAATTCTTGGGGATAAGAAAAAAGATATGGATCATTTAAACTTCACAATTCAAAATCAAATCGTTGATCTACTGCATTTCTTTTAAATCTATCGACTGTGCCAAGTGAATTTCATCATTTCAATGTAATTTAAATACTTTTCATTTTGAATTTTGAACATTTATTGAACTTAATTCATTTTGAGTATTCATTCAAACTGAATTTAATTCATCCAATAAATTAACACAACATTTATTGATTCTGAGGCGGTACGAAGTTCGTCGGGTCAGCTAGTATTTATATAAATTATAAAAAGTTTTTCACGATTATGTAGGTACATTACATTTATTATTGAAATATAACAAAAGATCGACCAGAAACTCTTTAAAAAGTTAAGTTTAAAAAAAAGTGTTTTTCTCCAATTATTAAATATCAAAATATCGTCATTATTTCATATTATATATTTAAAAATAAAAATAATGTGTCATAATATAACCTATATGTACACAGATGTCATAGTTAAAGTTGGAAATATCGCCAATATATACGTTCACTTGTTAATGTATACATTACCTAGCAGCTTGACCATAAACGTACATCACTTGGACTAGTCAATGCACAAATTAATTAATTTATAAACTCACTGACAAGCGTTAGATTTAGTAAGTAGAAATGATATTAAGATTTAGGTTATGCAAGTGTACAGACAAGCGCTGGTCAAAGTAGAAATTCTATTACGGCTTAGATTGGTTAGGATAGATGTGTTTAATAGAAAGAGAATGACAATTAAAACAAATCATTCGAATTTTTGACGTTATGTAAAATTAAAAACCAGTTATCAGTCTCCAAGTATTTCAAGGTTGTGTATATTTCATAATTTTACTTTGGCCGAAGATCATCTAAAAACGTTTTTCGTGTCTCCTTTAAAATTTGGTATGTGTGGGTTACCTCCTTTTTCCTTTCCACAGTCGATATATATATTGACATATATTATGACATAACTCTATTGGATGGTGATATCGGCTAAAGTATATAAAAAAATCTTTTAACCGAGAAACTTCAGAAACCGACATGAGTTGAAATAATATAAAAGATTTTGAATTTTTTGTAACAATATTTTCATATTTTAACCCCCCCCATACTATAAAGCGACGAAGTAAAACGTTAGCATTATGCTATTGAAGTCAAATTGCAAATAATAAGCGTTTTGTTTTTATGTGCACAAAAAATTAACAAGTCCTGAATAATTTGTAACATATGTGATGGTCAATAGAATTATAATACTATTAAAGTTTATCTGTCTATATTTATCACATCGTTAAAAATATTAAAATCAATGTCCATTGATTATTTATAGTATCCAACACCATTTCTTTGAGCGCTAAAACAACTAACTTTCTACTAATATAAAGTATTTGTGGCGTCAAAGGTAAAGTACCCATCATGAGTTATATCTCACGATGAATTTAATTATGGACTATGTTGCCGATTGTTTACTCTTGTGTGATTTTTAAACAGATACCTTTTGCACTGTAATCTCCATTCCAAACAATAAATTGATGCTATACATTACAACGAAACGAATACACCCCGAGCAGTAACTCCTCAACATGTTATATTTTAAAGAAAATTGATATGTTCAACGAAAAATAAAACCACTCAAACGCATTTCCCGTCAAAGTATTTAATTCTACTTTAAAGATCAAATATTATATAAATGTAAAACTATCACCCTTTACTAGTATTATATATAAAATTATATTGTTATTTGTTATTAATTAAAAAGGTGTGTTATATGGCATAACAGCTGACGTCAATGAGCCATACATTTATCAACTGTAACAAAGTAATAAGTATAACAAAAAATAAAAAAAATAATACAATATTTACATTCCCAGAGATTCAAATAAGAAAAATATACGATATCGGCACATGGCTCATCGCAAAATACATCCATCTCTTTAGACAATTCAATGGCATCTATTTTTTGTTTGTTTATTTCTCGCTTAGGACGTATTCAATCGCTATGTTCCTCATTTCCTTCATTGTTTTTAACTAAAAAAAATGCTTCCGTGCTATTATTACTCATGGATCACAGCTTAAGCACCACTGAATTAGACTATTTAATTTACAATCAAGCTCGCGTTATTCAGCAGTATTGATGTGACAGACAGACAAGCAGACTGTTGAAGCGATACTCGACACGAATGTTGGATATTGCGGATATTTAGCTGATTTCGTAACAGTGCAGTGTTTCTTTACACATCTACCCAACTACAAAAGTTGTTAGCAACGATATGAACATAGCTAAGCTAACATTATCTTATCTTTCAAGATAATCCGACACATGCCCGAAGGTATGTGCGTATAACTCTTTTAAAAGACTTAAATAGAGCATTTGTAGGCATACATAAGCTCCGCCAGATTTTATTCACTTCAACATTATCCTCATCATTATCATCATGCGTGCACTGGGGCGTAGTATAAAGGGTATCTGAGTTATTGCTTCTCAAATATCCATTGAAATACATAATAGTTAGATCAGTAACTTAAGATATGCGTGACATCGAAAATGTCTGATCCGTAATGCTGTGGTCAACGTTGTTGGCTTTGGTGATGGATTTCACGGGCTCAAATCCCACTACGAACAGATTTTTTTAAACCGATTTATCGATTTTTGTTTGAAGGCATGTATGTTTGCGATTTGAAAATTTCTTCTCACCCGTTCAATTAGCTATCCACTGACCCTGTCGAAGCCCTGCCCTTTTTATCCCTAACCTCTTCGAGAAAAAGAGAGGTTGAGCAGTAATAAAATATCTTTATTAGGAGGCCATAAGTTATTATTCTTTATTGCTTACCTGTTTATTGTATTTTAACTGTTATAATCATTGATTATAATATATATTTTGTTTGCATAGTTAATCATTGTATTAACTGATGTCAGTACCTCTTTATAATGGTTTAAAATTTAAAAATATATATTTTTAAGCTCAAGTGTTTGACAAACAAATACTAATATAGTAAAATAATCTAAAAAAAACTCAAATGGCATATTTAAAAATAAGTTTTAAAACTTAGATTTGGCAAATTCGTTAAGCAATTTGAAAGTCACGATACGCAAAGCATCGGTTACTGTTATGACACTAAGCTCTAAGTGCTTATTATAGTGCTAAGCAAGTAATCAACAGATATGTATGTAGATTCAGCCAGTGAAACCTGGATTGCCTTAATGGAAAGGTAGAAATTACTCCCTAGCCGTATTCATCATCAATAATGAGACTAAACTTAATTAATTTAACATCGCTGGTTTCTTAATATGGGTTATTTAAATTATTTTAGAGAATACTACGCGAAATTTTCTCAAAACAGAAATCATTATTCTGTAACAATTAAACAGTTGACTTGTATCTGGTACATATTTATGTTTCTTTGTTATCGTCAAGCCGAAATTCTGGAAGACTTTCATTTTAAAAAATCCTGACCTATCCCGTCTAATCCGTAAGGATTGGCAACCCTTATAGTTATAACCACATACAACTATTATGGTAATTTGCATTAATACTAACATGTTAATTTCAGAACTATTTTGTTTTTCAAAACATTCGTAAATATTTCGGTTAAAGTAAAGTGTTATGTGTTAATCTTTTTTTAAATTCAAAGCCTAAAAAGGTATTTAAAATATGTCTTTAAAATTAGACAGAATTATACAAAGAGTCGGAAATATCTCCAGTTTTGCTGTCCAAAATTACTTCTAGTGTAAGAGGAACCCCTTTGCCGTAACTGCCTAAAAGTGTTTCACGCCATGACTTCTGACCAACGCGAAAACTTCACACTCATCACTGCCGATAACGAGCTTAATTGAAATTTACACCTTCAATATCCGGTTACTGCAGCGTCTCAAACTTTAAACAATTTGCACCCTCCCTGAAATATTACAAAGCACAAATACAAGATACTTCGAGCAATTTTAGAGAAAGATAAGATTTTTTATTTGTCCAACAATAGTTGATTGATTTAAATTAATAGATTTTACAATGCTGTTACGTTTAAATTAAGTGACATCGTACAGAAACACTTTTTCATTAATAACTAAATAAATTGTTCATTTATATGAACTTTGTTCATTCATTTCATGTTCATTTGCCATTTTTTTTTCTACTGATTATAATATTAAATTGTACTATTTTTTTTCTCCATTGTAAAAGTTTTAAATTTATAATTTGTCAACCTTTTGCAATGTTAATTAAATAAATAAATAAATAAATAAATAAATTTTGTTTTTTCTTTATTCTTTTTTATCAAATTTATGTTGATAAACTTCTAATATAAAATAATAATGTTTAACCTATTTATCGCTTGTATATACAAAATGAAAGTTTAAATTTCAAAAAACTAGAAATATTATTTTACAGCAACAGGCAAATATTGTTTTTACATGCCAAAACTTTTTTTAATCTTAAAAGCTTCTTTTAACCAATTTCACGTGTGGAGTATATTTATTATTATACTTATAGTGAATTAATATTGTTTGAGCTCTTCGAGTTTTCTGTCTGAAATGTAAATTGTTTTGTCTACGTTTGATTAATCAATTTATATGTAAGTCATACTGTAAACACAAAAAGAAGTTGTTTGAAATCGAATTGATGCCTCTATTATTTTCATAATTATAGCACGAATTTAAACGATATAAATTGAAAATTAGAAAAAAGCACATGTGGTGATCACAGAACAATGAGAACATACATATATGTATATAATAATTTTACGTAATAATCAAGGCTTCTAAGAGAAACTAGCTTATGTCACATCATTTAAAATTTCTAATCTTTTTCCAAGGAAGAAAATATTACACTTACAAAAATGCTTATAAAAACAATTCAACATCAAAATAAGAAATATTTAAGCAATATTAAATGAAAATTTGTAAGCCCGTGGGAACTGTCCAATCCGTTCGTTTTTCTGTATTGTCTTTTTAATTAAGAATAGTAATTAACAAAAAGAATATTTTTTTATGCTTACCAAACACCCTAAATCCACACAGCGATTAACCATTTTAAAGGTTTTAAATGCAAAAAAAAGAAACCTTGTACTTTGAAAATACAATTGGTAATGTTTTCGTAAGAATAATCCTCGAATACTTTGGCAGTATTGTAAACGGTTTCACATTTTTTTATAGTTTGGCACACGCTGGATTACGTGACCTGTCACTTCTGATACTACACAATGTTGATGGGAAGTTTCAAGGGAATCATGAGCGAAAACTGCCTGGCTTAGTTTTTTGTAGACAACTTGACACCATGTTTCTCGACTACTTTCGCTTTATAATTTAATGTTATGAAACTTTTTTTAACGTTACGGAATAACTTTACAAGACCAATACGTTTTGCCAAACTGTAATGTTCTCATAAGCTATTAAAATATTGTAACACAGTTACTCGACTTGTTTGTCTAAAATACAATTTGAATATGGTAAATAACGTAAAATTTAAATAATAAAGTTTGCAGTTAATTTTTTATACTTATTAAAATAATAGTATAATAGTTAAGTAAGCGCTTTTAACTATACCTACAAAAAGCCGTAATTTTACGTCTAAGCTATATTATATTGGTTTTTATTGATTTAGTATTCTTAATGTGTATGAGTTGTATTTATTTATATTAATTTCAAACATTTTAGATTCAAATAAAACTTAATGTAGTTCAGACTAAAATATGTATTATATTTGAATGATTTGTACATCATTTTAAATTCATTTTTAAGAGATTTAATCAATTCATCTAGTACATCAAAAATATTTAAAAAAAACTTTAAAAAATGATGTGTATATAAATATACATAATACAATTTTTCGACATGCATAGTTTTAAAACTACAGTTTTTTATGGAGTTTTTTTTTATTTTGTTAAAATATAATAATCATTTTGATAGTTGGCAAAATGATTGAAGACTATGAAGACGTTAAAACAGTCTCGTATTTGAACATTTTTCATTACAAGCTAGTACGCTAAGAATCAACTCGACTATAAACGTATTTGACAGCTTAAATGTATCTTATGATTATTAATTAATTTTACTTCGCAAAATGTTAACAGTTAAGAAATTGTATATTTTAAAATTAAATACATCTTTGCTCCCTCAGATTTGAAAAATTAGCGCATTAATTTGTTCAATATACGAAGATTCACAAATTAATAATAAAGCTTTTAGAAACACTTTGGAAGCATTACACAAAGCATCAATTAATCTTAAACTCTACTTTACACCAGCTTAAGTTTAGATATTCTTAAGTGAATACGTATTCAAAGAACGCCCTAGCTTTCACAAGTTCAATTTTCTCTAGGAGGTTGTTTTAGACTTAACGTCTTTAAAAAAATAGAATTTCCGGTTTCATTGCATAGAATCCACTTGGCACACGTGCGCTGAATGCGACCTACGCGGTAATGGGTTGTCGAAGGAATAATTCAACGATTGTGGTAATATTTATTGGAACTTTATGACCCAAACTTTAAGTGCAGACGTTAATACACGGAGAAAAACGACAATCAAGATTTAACGTCGGTTGAATTACGATTATTGCGTATTTGTTATTCGAAGATTTAAATTTTACTTCAATAAAACGGGACAACTTAATTTATGGCTCTGATGTCGTTAGAATCACATTATTCAATAGTATATTTTACAAATTAGAGCATAATATAGATAAGATGTCCATTGTCAATATTTGGTGGAAAGGCATGATATTCAAAATATACAACGCTGTTTTGTAGTCTCATCACGAGTATTTGAAAATTAGTGAATAAATCTTGAGAGCTGGTGATGAGCGAAAACGGACCTGTTCATATTAAATAAATATGGAACTAGTAAAAAAGAGTGTTTTATTTTTTGAATATTTAAGATTTCTAATCAAAAACTTCATCAGAAGTTTATTACGAGAACTGGTTGTAATCACGTGGTTTGGCCACTTTTTTGGGAAATGTTGAAACTGCAGTACGTAGGTCATATGAGTAACCAGTTGCAAGGGATGTTCGGCTCGTCAATTGCCTAGAGAAGTGGACAGCAATATTTGTGAAATATTTGTTAAATTTTTTGTCTTCTATGATTTAAGGATTGCAACGGTTTTTTGATATGTATTTTTTTTTTGAAAATATTGACATTTAGCCCAACTTTTTTGTACTGTAATTCATACCACATTTTTTATAAAGGTTTTAAAAAAAAAGTGAAGTCGGTAAAAAGTGTGTTCTTTTGTAATATAATGCCTTTTCAAGAAGAATTGCCAGTAAACACCTTAAAAGTAATAGTAATAGTAAAATAAATACAATGTGATATAACTTTGTAAAACCATCTGAGTCTTATTTTTATGACGCATATTCCTGATTAATTAAATTAAACATACGCTTGAATTGGTCGTATACATGGAAGACCTCTATTATTTTCCCGAAGAAGCATTATTTTCTTCTAATGTATTTGTTTCTTGTGGCCATTAAGTGCGTGATGGCATTTCTATCGGTACAACGCCCTTAGTGATATTGATATTCAAAAAACTATATGTATAATTATTGATATTGGATACAAGTGATATTGCATAACAAAAGAACCTTGATTTAAGCAGACTCATTTATTTATTACATCATACAATTATTTGGAATTGTATAAATAATAATCAGTTTATAATATTTAGTTACAACGAACAAGCCGATTGGCTTTCGTATGAACAAATTACTAGGGCAGTGGAGAGGAACCTGCAGCCTCTTGGATACTCTGATGCGGTCTTTGACTTGATCAAAATATTCACTTTGAACAAAAAATTATACCCAAACGTTTGGTAAAGGAGTTTAATCAACCCATTATATGTTTGACAGTCTAAAAAAACAGGGGGGGGGTCAACGTTTTCTTTACTGCGGCCTTATGTTGAATCAGATAAATGAATGTGGCCTTTAGACATGAAATGTTTCCCCACCCCTGTACTACTAGGGCATCCAATCTCGGACCATTTTTGTGATTCCGGGATTGATCATTCACCATAATATCATAGCATAATTGCTTGAGAGCATTGCTAAAAAAGTGGCTAATCTAGAATTTTTGTCAAGTCGAAGTGAGGGTTTGACAGATTCCATTGTTATTGAAGAGGATGAGAGCTTTATTTAGCTCTACTTAATGATGTTTGCGTGTTGTAATGAATCCTTAAATCCCGGAATTCAATTTTGGGATCATGGGATCGCAAAATTGAATACCGGGATTTTAGGCCCTACGAAGTACCAAATTAAAAAACTGTCACATTGAATCCGGATTGTTAAAAAGACAATAGATATAACCAGTTCTAGAAAGTATAATTATAATGTTTAAATAATCGTTTTTTAAAGTATTTCAATTTAAATAATAAAGCAACATTTTCGCTAGACCTTTATTTTTAATGAAGTTTGAAAGGAAATAACGTACAAGAAAAAGTGGTTCATAATATTTGAAGCACTCGATGACATAAAAACTTATAAATCATATTAATCAATTAATAAATATTACGTAGATTTGGCGGTAGCTTTTTGGATGTTTATTTATTTGTTATTTAAACTTAGATTTAATAATTTTGCTACTCTACTTATTGTCTTACAAATAAGACATCTATTTCGCCTCTTTGTGAAGCATCATCAAGCGATGTTCTGTCAAATGATGATTCTCAAACACGTGTCACATTTGTAGCAAAACAAGTGCAGTATCAAAGTTACAAAACGGCCTCGTAGCCGAGTGGTCAACGTCGTTGGCTTCGGTTACAGAGGCCACGGGTTCGAATCCCAGTACAGACAGTTTTTATAAATTGATTTTCAATTGATTTATGAATTTATGTTCAAATGCATGAGTGTATGTGATGTCCCAAATTTCTTCCCACTCATTCTATCCTAAAACGGGCGTCACGAGAGCGATTAGCTAACCATTAGTTTTCTCCTACTAATATCCTTCTATCCCTACTCTCCTTGAAAAAAGAGAGGCTGAGCAACTGAGTAATAAGTATCCATTAGGAATCTATATGCTCCACATTGGGAGCGTGCATGGTTTAAACATAACATTAATACGCAATTCTATACAGCAAATTGTTGCCAGCGTCAACTATTTAAACAAATCAAAACGATTAATATACAATTTTAATTCAAGAATAACAAATATTACTTATAGAGCATAAATTTTTAATTCTTTCACATCAAAAGTTGAGAATGTAATAAAAATTGTATTGAATCTGCGACTTCTTGATTGCCAAACGGAGATTTAGCCACTTTACTAAAAAAATGTTTCATATGCAATGCCAAGGTTACTTATTCTCAAAGAAATTTTTTTATGAATTATATAAAACTTTTGTAGCAATCCTAACCGTATATGAAACATTGTACTTAATATTTCCCAGCATTCCGATATGTTTTTCAGGCTAATGCGTGTGCAATTTCCTCTTTTCTGCTCACGTTGTCAATCATTCACACGCTTATTGTCCATTTCATGATTTGACACGTGCCTACTTTCGTTTGCCCCTGTGTACCGCACTAGCAACGGTCACGGTCAACATTATGTGCTACATGTTTGCGTAGACACCCTAATTTTAGTATTAGAGCGAATTCTTTTGTATCTGAAAACTTTTCGGAGTCGCACGAAGAGCTATTCATTAAAACTCAAAACACAGAACCTTTCCGCTATGCATTGTCATTTTGTTCAGGGGATTGGAGTGGACCATTTTATGAATTGCTTTACTCCGTATCAAAGTATAACCAATCCTCATTTTATGCGGACGATACAATTTACGTTATACCACATAATACAGATTAGACTTACATAAAAATATTTAGAAAATACCGCATAAATTTGAAAGAGTTAGTTAAAATATAGCCAAAATCACATAAAAACAGAATAGTCGTTTTGGTCTGGAAAAAAAATAATTAGAATTTTTGTCGCTGTGTGCTAGCTCGTTGCAATTTTTGATATTTACATTTTTACATCAAATTTATGGAGCTTCAAGTACCAGGACGCGCCAGCGTCAAGGTTCTTCTAGTCTCCTTCATCGATAAAGATTTTGAAAAATTGTAAATTGAATCCCCTTACCGTCGTTCGCAGACGGAAGGGCGCGATCACTACAGAGATAAGAAGTTCACGGGAACTCCATATGCATTATTTTGCAAATCACATTCCATATGCTTCCTCCATACTATATCCGTACATGTACACACACATGCGGATACATACATACACACATACAGTATACAAATTGTTTTTAAACAAAGAGAGTCATTTTCGTGATGTTAAGTTCGTTCTAAAATTGACAATTTTATATGACATAAGATCAATGGAGGGTCGTCGAGCAGGACTGCTCTGGGTCTAAAACGATTCTCAGGCAGTGTCTCGTCATAGTTGTGGAGATCAGAGATCGTTGGGTTAGAATGTTTTCCTACCTCGCTGTGAAACTTTTGTGATATTTCACGAACGAACTCGCGAATGGTAGGTATTTTCAAGTCTCTGTGAAGCAGCGAGTTACGCACGTACCACGGGGCGTTACTTATCTGTCTCAGTGATTTATTTTGGACAATCTGGAGAGTCTTCATATGTTTACGGTGAGCATACGTCCATATTGGAGCAGCGTACACCATGATTGGTCGAGTAATTGCTGTGTAGAGGAGCAGCTTGCTTTTGAGAGTAAGTTTGCTTCTCGCGTTAAGCATAAAATACAACCTTGCCTTTGTAGCATTAGCTTGACATTTTTTAATCGCGACGTGTTCATTAAGTTTAAGTCGACTATCTAGCGTGAGTCCAAGATACTTAACCGAATTGGACCACTTGATCTCTGCGTTGTGCATGCGTATGCAAGCAAAATTAGGTTTTCTAATAAAACCCTTTGAAAACATTACTGCCGCGCTTTTTTCGGTATTAATTTTGATTCGCCATTTGTCGCACCAGTCTATTTTGTCGATAAAAATCTAGCAACAGATACTGACATAATATACTATAATTCATTTCCTGCAATACGATAAATAACTTGTGAAAAGTTACTTGAAAAATATGTTAAATATCATAATAACATACAGCAGTGATGCACAACCTTTACCTTCTAGCGGGCCGCATAAAACAAATTATCGTGGATTCGGGCCGCAAAGAAAAAAATGATTTAAAGTACGCTCAATCCTTTTTTTATACAGAATATATGTACGTTCCATGTAAAACACCCTTAAAGTCGTGTAAAAAAGATCAAGTGAATAATAGGTTCCATTATATTATTTTGACCGTGCTATTTCTAAAATAAATAAGCCATGCAAAAAAGGATTATCAATACTTGTGAAATATTTATGTTTTATTTATATGCAATTCATAAGTTAATGCGTTCTTGGTATTTGTTAATTTTTAACTATTTTTTTTAATTTGACATAATATTTGTAAGCCTGTTTCTATGGACAGATTTATTCTCTTTCATTGAAGAAAAAGCTTGCTTACTTTGTTAATAAATTTTTGACGTGAAAAAAATATGTTTGAGAAAGAGATTAAAGGGCCGCCACAAAGTTCAAAAAGGCCGCGGTTTGTGCATCACTGACATACAACATCTGATAAATTCAATAGTAGGAAGCAAATGCTGATATGTCCAATGTTACGTTGGCTATATTTTTGCAATAAGCTTAAATGTGTTGTCAACAACGTTGGCTTCGGTTACGGAGGTCACGGGTTCGAATCCCTGTACGGATAGTTTTATAAATTGATTTTTCAATTGATTTATGAATTTCTGTTCTAAGGCATGGATGTATGTGATATCTTAAATTCCCCCTCCCAACCATCCTATCCTATGAACGAGGCGTAGCGAAAGTGGTTAGCTTGCCACTAGTCCTGTCCTAGCCCTATCCTTCTGTTCTTACTCTCTTTGGAAAAAGAGAGGTTGAGCATCTGAGTAACAAGCAGTTCTCGTAGAAACACTTCTGTTGAGATAAACTCCATTAGGAATCCATATGCTCTACATTGGGAGTGGAAATGGTAATATATATATATGAATATATATATAATACATGGATAAGAAAGTTGGTTGGCGGAATACTGTAATGTATTGAATACATACATTGAAATGAGAAATTAATTAAAAATATAAAACAAATATTTAAAAACACGTTTTATCAAATTAAAAATTGTCCAACTTGAAATTCGCCATAAAGTTTTGCTTTTATTCTCATATTTTTTTTGCTCTAAGCAAATTTTGGCTGAATTTATAAACTACTTCCTAGAAGGGTAGATGTGTTTATTTGTCACGGGGGTGGCCGAATGTCCAAGGCCTGTTCTGGTGTTTTGGTTAATAAATCACTCTCACACATGCACATGTCTGTGTTTGTGTGCGAATCGCCCAAAAGGTGCGGGTTTTCAGAAACCCCCGAACTGTTTTTCTCGGGATTTAAAACGCTACGCCAATAAAAAATAAACAGAAAATAAATATAAACACTCGGGCAATCAATGAAATTGGGTTTGGCTCTTGTAATTTTATTAAATTTAACCTTTTATTTATTGACTAAAGCTAGAACAGATACAATTTTTTATCCAGATTATTGACTTATAGCGACTTAATTGTGAAAATGAGAAAGGTTCATAATTAAAATAAAGTTTATCTTAAACATTATGTCGTTTTTATTGTTTGTTAGATAAAGTTTTACAATTTGGAAGAAAAATATATAAAGATTTTATCAGAATGCATTTGTGTGTGTCACCTGCTGTGGTCTAGTATGTTAGAGCTTGCTCTACTGATTAGGTGGGTCTGGGCTTGATTCCCGGTAAGATCAATGTCAAATTGGAGTTTTTCAATTTTAATTTGAGATCTAAGACATGGGTGTTTGTGAAGTTAATTCTCCTTGAGTTAATCTTCTGTGACTTACAAAAATTCTCATCGAGTATATCCCGTATGATCTTTTAACTTCAAAATATTTGACGCATTGGCGTAAGCTATAATTTCAAATATTTAAAAAAAAAAAAAGAAAAAAAAAGAAACATTACGAAAATGACAAGACAAATAATAGCATTCTAACAATAATATTATTTTTGATAATAATTACATCCATGTGACTTAACGCTGATTGTGATTTAGATGACTTAAAGGCAGGGCTTTTTTTACCCTCTAACGCGGCTGAACGGCGTTCCGGCACCTTTTTTTCTCGAAATTTTAATAAATGTTTAATTTTATTTTTTCTAATAA
The DNA here is from genome assembly GCA_031772345.1 of Himalopsyche anomala. NCBI lineage: Eukaryota > Metazoa > Arthropoda > Insecta > Trichoptera > Rhyacophilidae > Himalopsyche > Himalopsyche anomala. The sequence continues at coordinate 9,711,851 of CM062827.1, forward strand.
AAAATATGTAAATTTTGTTTTATTTTCTATGCATTATATGAAAAGCCGTCATTTATTCTATCAAAATGATATTCGAATATATAATAAATAATATACCTTCTCAGAAAATGCTCGAAAAAAGTGCGTTCCGGCACCTTTTTTTCAAAAAAAGCACTGCTTAAAAATATATTAAAACTTCAAAACTAAGACCATTTGATTGACATTTTTAAGTTTTTAAGACATTTTTTTAATCTATATATTTTTTATTGGTGAGAAATGCCTTTACTTTGTGATGAAGAGCCACGTGTTTTCCGAATATCATTAAATTTCAACATCCATCATGTCTTCGTCTTCGCCGTGACCTTATTTCTGAAGATCGTGACCCATACCAACCTTTTCCCGGATAATACATAAATAATTACGTTCAGAATACGTATCGTATGACAACATACATAATATAATGTGTCAAATTGACTTGAACTTCAACATAGAATTTTCTATGAATAGAAAGGTAAAACCTGCTTAAGTTCGTTTAACACAGTTAAACCGACTGGCTACGGTCTCAATTAAAAAAGTAATTATTACACATTCATTACTTTTTTCAATAATGAATGAAATAACGAATAATAATGAATTTATAGAAAAAAAATATTTGGTTATTGCTCATAAAATAATTCCGACAATCGCCTATAACTCCAATATAATCAATATGTAGCATTTGGTGGAGAGTAGTTCTATGAAAAATCACTTTAAAGTTTGTTGTAAAGATTTTAAAAAATGAGTTTTTATAATGAACATTAATGAATACAAACCAATATAAAATTTACGGCTAAAAGAAAAAAAAAATGATGCAATTAGATTGGTATGTGTTCATGTCCCGACAAGACACATCATTGGAGATTTTAAGATGTCTTTAACTTTAAAAAGATCTTAACTGACATTAAACATTCTCGCTGAATTCCTTGACTAATAGTTTGCAATTTTTAAAGCATTTCTTAATTTATTATATGTATTTATTTTAATTTGTAGCTCAGAATCAATACATATGACACACACAATAACCTTAAAGTGCGGCTTACTAATTTTCCAATTGAAATATGTCAATTAATTAATTATTTCTATTTAAGTAATCTAAAAAAACACTTTATTTTATTTTAAATGTTGTCCAGTCTTTGTTTTCTTGCTCTTTTTGGTTATTACGTACACGTCTTTTGTTTTTAAGAATGTAACGATAGCGGATAAGTTAAATCTCATTTTTTTTGGAAGTGGACTTTACACGCTCCCGGAAATTACATAATCTTCTCAGGGCTGGGCTGCCAAAAAGTTTCTTCCCCCGAAAGCTCTACAGGCTGCCTTGGTAATATTTCTTTTCTTTGATAGACAAAAAAAGTATTAAACCATTATACCAACGGCGTTATTTTTAGTAGAAGTCACAAGAAATAGAAAAATAAAAATAATTGTGAAGTTTGCTTTAGGGGCATCGAAAAATTGTTTTATATCTATTTATAAATTAATGAATATTGAAGATATTATAAAGAAAAAGTTCTTCCCTTCGAAATTAAAAAAATAAAACAAAATACATTAAGTAAAAATATGTTTACTGAAATAATTCGGTTTCTCTTAATCCATGTCTGCTAGCAATCAACGTGACTGCTGTCGAGCAAAAAGACGCTTTGTGGAGAACTCGACAGAAGTTTTCTGCTTGTTTCTCAGTTGTACAACCTTTCTTTTCCGAAATCACAACTGTTTGTTAAGTGATCGAATTTTTAATGTATTAGAAGCTATAATAATTATTTATGTTTAAATACAGTATTTTATGAGTAAATACAATAATATTTTTTAATTCACTTAAAATTTAATAAATACAATTTTAAACATATCATTTTTAAAGATATATACATATATGTTATATGATATCGTACACAGCTTTTTTGCATTTGAATAAAATTACACGAAGAGTTAAGCAGAATTTTGAATTCCGGGTGTCCGAGGCGCTTGTGGCGGTGTTCTAATCAGTTTTAGGTTTAAGGATGCAGGGTGATTAACCCTGCGCTCCCGTGGCCTGGGTAACAAGGGCTCAACCCTAGTTTTCCTGTCGGGAATTTCCTTCCCTTAGCCAGTAGCCCAGTTTTGAGGCGCTGGACATTCGCCTTGCGGCCCCTGCTGTTAGCTACAACATTGTTGCATTGCCCGATGGACGCCACAAGGAGGCCAGCAGATGGGACTTACTGGTGTGCGGGATTTCCCACCATTTTAGCGTAGGCACATCAGCTGGCATTGACATGCCCACGTGGGACCCACACCCATTGACCATCACTTGCGAATCATGGCACCTGACGAAGACTCAGAAAAACCGTATACTGAGCTTCGAGAATAGATGCTTGCGTCGGATAATGGGGGTGAGGTGGTTTGATTTTGTGAGGAATTCAGAGATAAGGGGGCGTACAAGACAGCGTCCTGTCACGTCAGTGGTTATGGAGAGACGTTGGAACTGGCTGGGTCACGTGCTGTGGATGCCTCCGGAAAGCCTCAATCCTGCCTGCCTCTTTTTTTGACCGATGGGATTCCGGCATCCCGGACGTCCGTCGAGTACTATCCATAGAATATACTCGGCGGAACTGAGGGATGCTGGCATGTCATAAGGGATGAAGCAAAGCAATTGGCGGGAGACAGGGAAACATGGAGGTGCCGCATGGCGGCCATATGTTCCACATAGGGAGCGAACATGGCCAAAGAAAAAAGAAGTTAAGCAGAATAAAAAATGCTTAAAATTTTACTGAAACTTCTGCAAAATTCGAGGGCCTTCTTGCATTAAAAGACATAACTTGTTTATTTATCATAAAAGCTAATATTTTAAATTGAAACAAAATACTCGTCTTTATAATTGTTATACTATTTTTAATAATTCTTACAGCACTATAAACAAAACCTTTTCCGGTTTAGTGGAAATAATGAATAATTTATTACTACATTCAAAGCGCACAGTAAATTCGTTAGCGTTATAAAAAGATTATATTGTCAAGGGATATCCTACCAATATAACCATAGTAAATTGTTTCAATATAGAATATAATATAGAACGATATAATATATACATCTTCATAAGATAAGGCCATTACTCAGTTTCATTGATAAATAGTCTCTTTGGACAAAGGATTCGACCGCAAGCGTTCTACAATTAAGTGTACTTTAATACAATAGATATATAGTTTATTTAACTGCTCATAAATCTTATAAATTATATATAACGTATCATGATATACATAAATATAATCTGTCTTCAAAATAAATTCTTTCTTATAGACGATTTTTTCATTTCAAGCTATTTTGATACATATTCACCTACGTGACGAACAAACCTCTAAGTCTAAGACAAGATGTTAGCTGCGCGGAAAATTTAAAGTTTGCGCGGGTCAATTCAACAAATTTGCGACATAATTGGTCATATCTGATATAAAAAAAGTTTTTATTTGCACTAATAAAAATATATAACATCATTTGATAATTTGTAAATAAATTTTAACTATTATACATCATAATTGGATTAAATAAAAAATAAGAAATAACACAACTTATTCTACTTTTTATATGAAATAAAATCAAGCATAAATTAAAGAAATAAGCAGAATGAAGCAAATAATCAGTAGCACATAAAATTTATAAATTTATTTACAAAAAATATCGCTTATTACGTCGTTCCTTACAACGGTTGAAACAAAAGTTGATAATACTCGTCATGAGCAAAACCGGTCATATCTTGCTTAATAAAAGTGGAAGTAGTACAAAGAAATATTGTCTTTTTAAGAGATTTAAAAAACACAAAAAAATACTTAGTCCACTCTCTTGTTTAAATTATATTTTTATTAAAATGTCAATATTGTTGAAACCATGAGATATATTTTATCTTTGAAAAATTATCATATTGCTATTTCAAGCTTATAAATTCTCTTAATTTTCCCGCGTTATATAAAATCATAAATTAATTTGTTTTGATGACACGAAATTAGTTGAAAGTGTTTGGAATTGTGAAATATGCATAATTTAATTTACTACCCAAAGAACCATTTCACTAACGACTTTAAAGTTAGGAGTAATAAATGTTGGAGGACGTTTTTGATGTCATGAAAAGACAGATTATATTATGAACTTGCGACTTGGGACTTGTGTTTGAAGATAGTAAAGCGATCATGTTCACAAAATTTATGTTCTATCATTTTTTATATTCTAAAATAAAATATTCTCATCTGTATAAGTATAATTCAATACGAAGAAGATTTTGTGAATTTTTTATTTTTAAAAATTATACTACGTCGAATTGCAACACGAAAAATATCTCATAAATTAATAATGATCTCATATAAATACAAAATATTTAATAAAAGTTACATTACATTGTTCATATTAATTATTTAAAGAAGGAAAAAGTTATAAGACAGCTTTTAGTTTTGAGAAGCTTATTCTAAGTTTACTAATATTTATATCAAATTTATACAGAATAATTGAGCCCTTTAGAGGTGAAGTGAGCTAACTAGTAAAATGGCAAAACTTTCTTTTTGGAATTTTAAGTACAATCACGTTTTAACTTGGTGTTTTGCTGTATTACATATTTTTATTTTACGGACATAATACGATTTCAAATTGTTTTAACTGAGGTTACTTACGTGTAGAATATTACAACGCATATAACGTATTTTACGTATACTACTTGCCTCATTTCACCTTTAATGGACCCAATGTATTTATTTTTAAAAAAATGGAGATAGTGATATATATATGATTTAATCTCGCCACAATAAATGCTTTGTATATTTTCACTGTGTACTATAATCATTACGGAAAATAATTAAAATAGAAACACTGTATCTGAGGGACAATAGTAAGACCGGACATAAATCCTGTACGCGTTACATCTTCTTCTACAAATCGAAAGGAAACCTTTGTTTGGAGACTATTTTGAAGTTTCTTTACAATTTAATGACGGTTTTATTATCACTTTTCTTATATTTATATTGAAATCTTATTGTACATATATACTGATATCTAACTCTCATGGGTGCTTTGAGAAATTTCAATTAAATCTTAACCGGATTTATTTATGTTTGACCAGTTCGTTTAAACACCCAAACTTACAAGTCTATAAATAAAATAACAGTGCGTACAAGCATAATACATATTCTAACGATACTTACCAGTAATGGTAAGTATGAATAAATTTTATCAAAAATTGTATGTAGTTTTGTTCTATATAAGTTGAATTGTGTCCAAATAATAGATAACTTTTATGAACTTAAATGTTATCTTATATCACTTTTAGGGTGTTCACTGTCAATACTTGGTGGAATGGCATTATATTAGTAAAAACACAATAATCCTTTGTACTTCATTCCACTTTATTTAATATGTCAGGACCGGTTTCGCTCATTACGAGCATCGTCAACTGATAAGAAATATAATTTAACAATGCTATTTATACAAAAATGAACAGCTATAAACAACAATTGGCATTGAAAAGAAAATACCAATTACATTAAAAGTGATTCTAAAATAGCACAAAATTATAATAAATTAAACATTAATAATGTCATTATTTTAATTGTATCACTTTGTCAAAGAATTCCCAAATTTTAATTATGTTTGTAATTACTTTCAATCCCCATTCTAAATTTATTAATCTGAGATGACTTTTTAATTATATGTTAGATGTGTTAAACATTTTAATTTTGTGCTATTTTAGAATCACTTTTAATGTAATTGGTATTTTCTTTTCAATGCCAATTGTTGTTTATAGCTGTTCATTTTTGTATAAATAGCATTGTTAAATTATATTTCTTATCAGTTGACGATGCTCGTAATGAGCGAAACCGGTCCTGACATATTAAATAAAGTGGAATGAAGTACAAAGGATTATTGTGTTTTTACTAATGTTATCTTATATATAAAAAAAATATTTCTTGAAAACAAGGCGCAGTGAAATTGGGTATGAGCCAGTTTTCTTAACGTAATCATTTATTTGAGAGAGTCAAAATAATCAACCTCTAACTACCTACAACCTCGTAAGTAATTTTTAACATTTGCTTCATACTGGGGAACTTGGCTATAAATGTAAAACAATTCCTTTCTTTATACATTATGTATCGTGCTCAATTCATTATGTTGATGATAAACCTAGTTTGTCGTGTTCAAATACATACCAAATAATATTTAGTTATATTTAACATTTTAATATATTAAAAAATATATTTTCAGGTATTTCGCGCCTTGGAGTTTCCAGCAGAAGTGGCACGCGTTGCTTATCATCGAAGAATGGTGACATCACAACGAGAGCAGTTCATCTATTCCATCACCAATAACACGGACGTCTCCAACTTGGAGACACTCATGTCTGTTGAATTGGCCCTTTACGAAGAAGTAGGACATTTTTATTATTTTTACTACTACCTAAGTATACTAAAAATTATCTTTTCCATAAAAAGATTTGTAAATTTTTGATGATTTAATTTAGATTTGTTTAATCCTCAATCCTTTCAATTAATTTATTTTACTAAATAATTTATGATGTGAATTTAAGGGCTGGAGAAACAAAGACGGCAGTTTTCAAAATACTATTTTTTTTCATTGTTAGATAAAACGTCGGCTAGAGTTATGTAAAATATTATTATCAGTATTATCTTGCAATTTTAATATTATTTACATTGTTTTGTAAATTTCATTTATAACTGCCGAATTTGCTATTCAGTACCATGTAAATTTACCTCTATTGTTTGATATTAATTCTTTAAAAAATGTTCATTATAGTATCTTTTTTTCAAATTTAACTTACTACTTTATGCGGAATTGCCTGCTCTACACGATCACATATCCAACACATTTTTGATAAAAGCATAGAGACTGCCGTCTTTGTTTTGGAGTCCATTTTTTTGTTCATGATATTTTTGTTTTTGTTGAAACCTTTTTAATTATTTCTTCAGCGTCTCTACACTCCATCGTAAACATACTTTATAGCTTTGAATTCTTCCGGAAATATTTTGTTACATAACGAAAAACACTTAAATATTATTAAAAATTAATGTCAATTTAACTATAATATATGTTTCTGCTTATAAGTAAAATAGCATTTTACATACATGATATTTGATTATTTTCCTACAATTGCTTTTATCTTGTTTGATAACTATTCTAATTATTTTATTAATCAATGGTTAAAAGTTCTCGCAACGAGTGATTTCAGACATGGTTATTAAAAAAATTGTGAAAATAGTACAAAATAATTGTATTTTATTTTAATAAATATAATACTTGTTTACGCACGAAAAATTGACAGCCAAAATCTCAAAAGTGAAAAACTTTTTTTTACACTCATTATAAACAATGCATTATAAATAATCCAATTATATTTTTTAATTGAGCATATTTTTTTCTCCAGTTCATTGTTCTTAATTTTTTTTTTATTTAATCATGACAATTGATCATTAGTTCTTCCTACAAAATAAGCGTCTTTCAATTGTGTAAAGATATATCACACTTCTCAAGCTAACACACCAGGCAGGTCTTATTCCCGACTGGTCAAGGAAGATTCTTGATAGTTTCCCTTTTTCCGGTCGATGTGGTCACGAGTATCAGCTCCCGATCGGTCAATTTTAATCAAATTGGTCCATCTATTGCTCTATGAAATTTTATTCATAGATATCGGTGTTTGTGAACTACACTACCTTCCATCCATTCAATATTAAAAACCAGGCGGTTAAGAGAATGTTCTCCAAAAAGGTCTTCAACAATGTAAGCTAAAATATTGTGAAGGTTAACGATTCTAAGTCAACTGAAAATAATTTCAGTAGTTAAATCTTTTTTCAGAAGCGAGAACCAAGAAAAAAAAACAATATTTTGCGAATTATTTTCGTCGCGACAAAGTCCGCCAGAAATGGCTTTCCAAATGTGTCACGGTTAGTTTGTTACAATTTCTCTCGTTCCCCGGCATAACAAACAAACGATGCTACTCTCATTGCCTTGCAAATTTGGCAGAAGGCCTTGAAGGGGAATTTCAAATAATGAGATCTCAAAATGAATCGAGAATGTGGATCGGCTGGCATTCTCGCGCCTAATAATGTGAAGCGGATTCGTTTGTATTTATATTACAAAACACTGCTAAATTTAATGGCCGAGTACGATTAATCTAATTGTGCTGTCATTATCTCATTGTTTGTTTACAAAATTAAAACGTGTTTTGATGAAAAAAAAAAAGAATAAAACTACGCTGAAATTCTTTGTTTAAAAATAGGGTTTAAGACGATTTCGCCGTATTTTAAAACGAATCAGTCATTATTTTGTAATACCTTTTCTTTAATATTATACTCGACCAATTGATAATAATGTTCACCATAAAACGGTTTCGTTATCAAAATTCAAACAGTCAAAGCTTAACATAATTACTTGGGTAGATACAATAAAATAGTGCTTTGTATACAATATACTTAAACTTTCTTTGACATTTCCTTTGCGCTTTAGTGTTGTGTACTTTGAAACAAATGGCATTTGTTTTTTTGCCAAAAAAATAGTCATATATCAGCTAACATAAATGATTTATTTTATAGACGGATGGAAAATTCGTTGCTATTTTACGATTTTTAATAGTTGATCAATGAAAATTATCGAAACTAAAATACTTTAAAGTCTGGTCTCGAATTCAGATATGCTTATAAATATTGAAAATTTTAGATACGCTAAAAACCTATACACTTATCTAAAATATGCATCAACAAATATAACACTTATTAATTATTTTTAATTTAATGACCAATATTTTATATAATTTTTGTACTGTTGTCACAATTGTAAATTAAACATATATCATAACACAAGTTATACATTTAGTAATATATTTTCTTTTATTATAACTTGTGAAAAGATTTGTGTTTTATTTCACTGAGAAATAAATAATTCAAGTCATTTTGGAGATAGAGTTTCTAAATTTTCCAAAATTAGCTTTCATGATACTTACAGCGCATGATAAATAATATTATGGATGTGCAAAATACTTGTTTGTTTTGTTTTTAGCTGAATCACTGTCTGATGCATATTCCAGTCATTTTGTTTCTGAAAATACCTTTGTTAATGAAGCGCGAGTCAAACGGCTTGTGGTAACCGGAATTAGTTTTTAAATAAACATTATTATTTACTTTAAATAAACATTAGATCGTAATGTCTTTTGGCATGCTACAGAGCGTAAGATGCCAGGGTAGGGTGTCGGTATTATAAAACTTTTCCAATTAACGATTTCATTCCAAGACACCTACTTTGTGATCAGCTATAAAATGTATCAGTGAAATCGACATAGTAAAAATGGACACCTAGAAATCTGAAATGTAATATCAACAATTTAACAGTAGAACATATTTGTTTTAATCCCGGAACTTTGAAATACATATTATTAACAATATTATTTTATTTCAAAAATTTCAACGTCTTATTATCATTCTCGCCCTTTATCTTCTCAATCATCAAAATACAACCTTACCTAATTCGTTGTGTCATTTGTAATTTTATCAGCACTTATAAGTAAACTAACATAACCAATGCCGTAACTTTATTTCTCCTCTGTCTATCACTCATCAATCATTTTATATACTTACTAGTCAACTTACACATATTTGAAATTTCACACTTTAAATGATTTAATACATTAAAAAAAATCATCCTTGTTTTATCGTGAAAAGAAAATATTGGTGAAAATATTAGTGCAACATTGTGATTTAAAAGTTAATATTTGTGTATGTACTGTAGTTATATAATACAAAATGGGTGTTATTTAAAATTATGTTATGTACATATTTGCGATATTTTAACAGATCACGAGCTACGGATTACATTTATTTATGTATTCATTTTTATTCATTAAAAACTGTTAAATACAATTTTAATTTACTGGCTGTTTGTAGACGTGCTTGCGCTAACGTATTGTCTTGTGTACTCTTGTGCGTTGATTACTTCAAACAAAGTTTTTTTTTGGATATTTTAGCTACATACGTTTTTTGTTAATTTTGTCAGCGTTACTTAAAAAAATATTTTTTTACAGTTTAAACAAATATTTATAAAGGAACTTAATGTCAATTTAATCAATACCAATATTAAATTGTAAATTACTAGTATGACTGATTCCAAGGTATATTAAGAAGCTTTTTTAATTTAAAATTGTATTTGTTGTATCGTTTTACCAGTGTTGAACTTTATCTGTAAATATGTTATGTTTTGCGCCGAAAAGCTGATTCTCTGAAAAGATGCTTTTATTGTACTATCGGTATCAAAAACCAAATTCAATCAAATAAGAAGGCTTAGTACACAAAATATATTATGAAAATAGAAAGATTTGTATTTTTTATATATTTTCATTATATTATCTCGTTTATAAGAAAACAGTGTTATAATAAAATATTTTAAGACTTTTTTATACGAACTCAGTTTATTACCAGTGAAAAAAAGCATTCACTTGTCTCTCTTTACATTCTTCAAAAATACATTTCCTGGTGAATTTTTCGCATTCTGATAATAAATTATGATTATGAATACAATAAATAGTTTAATAAAATGTACATCATGGTTTTTAAAATGTCTCATCAAAATAATGACTACAATATTATTAATATGAATAAAGTGACGGTATAAAAATCTTTCACCATTATCATTGGAAGTAAAAGGAATAATATTTTCTTAAGCTCTAAGCATATTGTATTATACTTATTTCATTATATAAAAGACGGCGAGCGAATTTTCCGAAATCCATATCCATGTGCAGAACATAAGAGAAAGCTTTTTTCTGTTCTACACCATTATATGAAATTGAGAGATAAAAGCTTGTTAATCCCTATTAATAATGATAAATGTTGTACATACAGGTAATGGAGAAAGCTGCGCACAATGGCCTGGAGCTTTCAGCGAAGAAGGGTTTTCCAGCAGCGGAAGAAAAATGGAGTACCCTTCAAGCAGTTTTCTTCTCTTCCACTGTTCTTACTACTATAGGTATAAAACTATGGTTTTATACATTTTTATAAAACAAATGTCTACATTACGAATACATAATTTAATAATTGCTATTTTATATAAAATACAACATTTAAAAATTGAGCTAAAAAATCAACGTATGACTCGGCTTTATTAAAATAACAAAAATACGAATGTTATAAAAAGCATATTTATAAATAAATAGCCTTACGTTTTTTGACTGCTAAAATAACTGTAAAAATGAAAAATACAACAAGAATAATGACCTCACCACTTGTACTATCCAAGCTCTATCTTTTTTATTTTTAATGTATTCGAAAAAAGAGCGATCGAGTAAAAAACAATCATCGGAGAACAACTTTTGTTGTGATAAGCTCCGTAAGGCTTTTATATTCCACACTATGAGGAATAGCTTGAATAAATAATCGTACATGAAACACATGCTTAAAATCATTCATAAATATAATTAAAGATACTCTACGAATGTAAGTTTTATTTTTACTTTATTAGATACATGGTGTAAAATGGTATAAAGTTCGTTAATATGTAGTTATTTCGTTTAATTAAAATAATTCGTTTCTGTTTTAATTTGAAATAGTTTTTAATATATAATACGTTTAACTTAATTCTTCTGATACTTATCTTTTCACTATTCATTAAAATTATATTTTCTTTTAATTTTTAGCAATTTGAATAAAATTATATACGCGGAACAAGAATTTTCCCTTTAATTGTCAAAGTTATAATTTACCCAACAGGTATAATCAAAACCAGATCTGTTAACGAAAATTTAATCTAAGCACGCAATGCATCAGTGATACTACTTTGAAAATTAAAACACAATTTTATATTTAAAAACGCTTTCATTTAAAAATACTACTTATCAATGAGATCCTTAGATAATATAAAATAATCATAGAAAGGGAAAATATTTTGGTAAATAATTATTCACTACTTAGCATTTTAAATGTCAATTCTTTTATCAAAAAAAAAATATACAAATTACAAAATATTACAACAACATCCGTATTGTGTCCGAAAATTTGTAAGTTTTGCTAACTGAATAAGATTATTTACATATAGGCACTAGCTTACTTTTGTTTTATCAATACTTTTAACTAAACTTTCAACCTCTTTTGTTTTACGCACCACGTTTATGACCAAATAAATTCAGCTTTATGGGAATATAAAGATTACTATAAATAGGATCGTTTCAGGGCTAATTTTGCAATAAAACTGCTCATAATCACTCGCAATCGTCTGACTTGAATCTAAAAAAAATAGCTTAACTGATTTTATTTCAAAACTGAAACTGGTAAATAGGATTGTTGGTAATTTGTTTATTTTGTTTATATGAATAAGGTAGTCGGTAGAAAGATTAAAAACCTAATTACAGCTAACTTTTTTCTTCCGCATGTTGTGTTACTAGGTGGAATAAATGTTTCGCTTTTTAAGAAACATCCTACATCGTACGATTTTTATTTATACCGTTAATTTTTAATAATTTAAAGGTCGTGAGGTAAAAAACAAACAGTAACAATAAAAAAATGAATTTATATGATATCCCTATTAAGAAATACTTGAAATCCACAAAGATGCCGTCAAATCAATCAACTACAAAAACATATATATATTTTAAATCTAGTTGAAAGTAATAAATACGAAAAAAAATAAGTATTTTAGAAATTTCTTTATCTAAAAAAATTGTTTATATCGAATAATGAAGTAGTTTATGGACTTAATTTCGGTAATCAAAACTTACGAGTCTTGTATAATAAAACGTTTATTTATTTAGTAGTAACGTGATGGCTTCTTTGTTTATTTACCCATTGTACTATTTTTTTATTTAGCAGAATTTCTTTTAGATTTTGTTGTTTTAAGTAAGGCTATGACAACGGTGTCCGAGATCTTTTAACTCATCCCAAATCTGTCCCCTAAGCATGTGGTATAATTTATATAATGACTATTTTCACAGAGTATTTCTCAAAGTTTCAGCTTGTTCTTTAAATAATGAAGCTATTAATCTATCCCTTAGCTCGAATATATAAACGGGTTATCTTAAGCTTAAGCATAAGTGCGTCTAAAGTTTCAATGTTAATGGGAGATATTTTAAAAATTCGCAAGAAATAAAAAGTTACTAAGCTAAAACAAACTCTTGATTAACTTAATACTGTTTGTTTTAACATATTGAATAGTATAAATATTATTTTATATATTTTATAATGGCAAAATAGCCCACAAGTTTTTCATTTTTGTTTTTAACATAGTATCACTACTCTTTGAAAGAGGATATTCTTTGATTAAGGATCATAAAAAGTGTTTTTAAGCACGAGCAGGTGACATTCCGTTCTTTTAATTAATTTGAACCTTCGAATACGGACGAAATCAACTCGGGAGTGGTGACTGCCTCACTAATACCATATATCATTATACGTTTCGTAAATACCACCTTTGCTCCATCAACATTATTTACTACACTAACACAAAGAGCTAAAAAGATTCATGTATTAAACAAAAAATCACGACTTCGAATCTTACAACATCGAAAATGTTTTCTGAAATAAATCATGTATTTTTTCAGAAATTTTATAATGAAAATGATGATTTTAAGAATATTGTATTTTTATGAAGAAAATAATCATGATGAATCGATGTAGTAAATTGTTATAAAAAAATAAAGTTTTTTAGCTATTAGGTACTACCGGCACAATAAATCATTTTCAATCAATACCAATAAGAAAATGGTATCTGAAATATACTTACATAATTGAAAATTTAAATTAAAAAGCTTTTTTTGCAAATCCTTTCAACTACATTGTTGTACACTTGATTGTATTTTATAACAACTATCACAATGCGGTATGCAAACTTTAATGAGCTTTTGCAGTTGAACGCACTCTCAAAAGAAAGTGTTGCCAAGAAACGCGTCATTACAAAAGAAAATTGTTTTATTCACAGTAACATTAAACTTTAATTCTCGAGTTATTGCGCCAGCGTAATGGCGGTTTTGCCAATCTTATCTACCGTGGCTTACTGTCTGTCTTTGTTGTGCCTGCGTTATTGTTGACGTGAAAGCTTGTTATCAAATTTTCCATGCGATACTTATCAAATATTTTCATAGCGTACTTTGATTTTTTTATCATTCCCATTGTGCGGGGTATATAATAGAATGAATGTGCATTTTTTTTTTATATCGTGTGTACAATAAAGCGTTGAATTGTGGTTTTGATTATTTTTTTTCGATGATTAATAAAAATAAAGAAGTTTTTGATTAAATCGAAAATATCATAAACCAAACACACAATGATCGAAAAATATTCTTGTGATATATAAACTATCATTTTTTTAGCTCATTTTAGTAACGTTAGCACGCGGTAATTTACTTATTAATCATTTTTAAACGTATTCACATTTTGAATGTTTTTATTGATCCCATAAAAACTAATTTAGTGAAGGTCTTCTTCACATTAAAATATATACTTTTTATGTTGATATAAATGGTCTACAGTTTAGTTATCGGGAAAGTTATTTAGCTTGCTTACGTATTTTTTTAATAATAAAGTTCGACTAACACTCCTCTTAGTTTCTCACACTCCTACTAGTTTCGACAGTTTAAATAAATAGTTACATTTTTCACCTCTGTGTCTTTCCATTCGTCGTATTAACATTCGAGTACCAACACATCGAAAATAGGATCAAGAAACGACAGGGTACAAAGTGACCTTAGACAAATTTGAGCAATATTTGAATTGCATTGATAGAAGTATCTGAAATTGTAAATTACAATTAATACCATCTAAATATTATTATTATATGGTGAATGGTTCAAATGAGAAGAATTTTGCAATGCGAATGGATCTCATAGGAATCCGAAGGTTGAACAAGAATATTTGTTGAATTCTAAATATCATTGCATGAGATTAATTAAGTTGATCGAGTATTGAAAACTACTAGTATATTTGCTATGTAAACTTTTTGGCACTGTTTATTTTATTTACAAATAAGCTTAATATTTCATTGCCGAAAAAATTTAATACAATTCAAAGTGGGTTTATATAAAAACAAACTGTAACAACGAATGATTTTATGCTTTCGTATTTAAAAGTAATACAGAGCACAGACAGTTGTAAAAGTAGGATTTGGGGTGTTTTGAGGTTAACTAGAGTTTTATAATACCTCACCTCAAAGTTCAAACACGCATATATGTTCTCTGTTCCATTTAAGCTCCACGGTATGCAGAAGTAAGGAACGTAGATTAAAACTATTTCGGTTTTTCTTTTCGCAGGTTACGGAAATATAGTGCCTATAACATTCTGGGGACGAACGTTTTGTATTTTATTCGCCCTCATCGGAATCCCGCTGACATTGACTGTCATCGCAGATTGGGGGAGACTGTTCGCGACCGCCGTTTCGATGCTCTTCGAACAAATGCCAGAGATTCCTTGTAAGAACAAAACAAATATTTAACATTTTGATATTCTTTGAATTTAACATTCACGCCCTTTTAATCAATCTGATGTGGTTCTTCTTAGAATCGGAGTTAAGTAAATTTGTCATTTATTAAGATAACATATTTTTATGAAACAAAATTTAAAAATAAACTTTAAATCAACCCAATGAGAAAAGATATTAACAAAACTAACGTTGCAGATATCAAAAGCTCAATTTTCAAAAACTTTGTATCGATAAAAAAAGCTGTCAATAGTTTAATAATTTAAAAGCAGGCAATTTACGAATATGTTTAACATTTTTTTTTCACAGTTTTTTGTCCAAGTGCTTCAAAACAAAACCAATCAGGAAGAAGATGGTTCTACGCTTTGTCTGCTGTAGGTTTTCTTTTCTTATACTTGGCTGCAGGAGCAGGACTTTTCGTCTTGTGGGAAGAAGACTGGTCGTTTGGTGATGGATTTTATTTCTGTTTCGTCACCATGACAACGATAGGATTTGGTGATCTTGTTCCAAGTAAGTAATTAATATGCATTTTAACATAATTGTATACACTTACGCAATAACACTAAAAATCAAAC
This sequence comes from Himalopsyche anomala, assembly GCA_031772345.1. NCBI lineage: Eukaryota > Metazoa > Arthropoda > Insecta > Trichoptera > Rhyacophilidae > Himalopsyche > Himalopsyche anomala. Next base: position 9,727,849 of record CM062827.1, read on the forward strand.
TATTTAAAAAAAATCCAAAATTAAAATATTGATAACCTTATTTCAACTATCAAATACCTATGTTTGGGTTAGTGAAATACGTCGATTTATGTTAGACTAAACTCGTCAACTGTTTTACAACCCCAGTAAAATAATTCAAGTTTTTATTTAATCTCTCTAGTCAAGTCTATGTTTGACTGAAGTTACGTTAGAATAGATTTAGAGACAATAAGGAAAAAGAGTTAATGTTTTTCAATAAATCTCGTAATAATTCGGTTTCAAAGTGTAAACATTGTTTAAGCGCCACAAAAAATAAACGCCCCGTTTTCTTGGATACAAATACATATTTTTTAGTAAATATAATTTATTTCCAACTATGGATAAAACGATAACATTACTCTTTTTAGAAGAGTTGGAATAGAAAGAATTGTGCTAGTAAAAACCGAGTGGTTAGTAAATCGCTCTTGCTACACACCGTTTTTTTTTTTAATATGAAGAGTGAGAGGTAATTGTCAGATATCACCAACAGACATCGATAAACTGATTGAAAAAATTCTGTCCATACAGGGACTTGAACCCGTAAGTATCATCACAGAAGCCAATGACGCTGACCACTGCACCACAGACCCGAAATATACGTTGCTTTTATTAAAGCATAATGAAACACTTGTGTCTCAAAAAAACTGATACCATTTTCACAGTTTGAATAAGAACCCAAGAACAAAATACTGACGTAAGATTTAGTGTCAGATCGTTGAAGACAATATTAGAACATTTTTAAAATTAATGACATTCCAAAAACACTTGACGAAATTGTTGCAATTTATTTTTCGTATATGTAAAACTTGTAATAAAATTAGTGAGAAATGTAAAGAATCTTCTCATGCGATACTTTTCAGACATTTACATGTTGCTCCGTAATAACAACAGACCGAAAGACTAAAAAAATGTTGTTTTTGGATCAAGTCCAATTGAGATTTTTTTTCAACAACAATGAAATGTTCGGACGTGTAAATCCGTCACGGAAATGCAAAAAAGAAATCACATGTATATTCTATTTTGGTCTGTTTTTTTTTTGTTCTTAATGATATGCTATTTTTACACGAATGGTTAAGCCTAACAATATCTCATGCGGGCGTTATCGAATGTTAGGCTTAAGACTGAACTTTATTTTTTTGGAGACTAAAGAATTTCTATGTTTGCATTAAATAAATTGTCTTCGTTCAATTGTGTTATATGAAAGATTAGTTTGAAAGACGATTATTATTATTTTTGCAAATGGGACGTATACGGAGAGAGAACTCAATCCCCAGAATCTTTTGAAGCACATCCTTTATTTTAGAGCACTTGTGTTTTTAAAAAAAAAATGTAAAAACTGTCCCCCAGATACTCTTGACAGCAAATTGGAAGCGATTAACGATGCCGTGTTTTGGAACAAACCGAATAAGACCGGTTAGTCCTTAAAGCGTGTTGACGTGTACAACTTTGAGATACCTCGGAAGATAGAGATTCGGTAGGTTTAGAATAGATTAGTTTTCGAAAAGAAGCGGCAGAATGAAAAAAAAACTTTATCAATTTTCTCCAGTAAGTTCCAAGCTAATAATGATTCAATGCGATTTCGTAGACCGAAATTCTTGAGCATCCATATCAGATTTTGTTTAAAATAAATACATTATTTGTCACCAGTGTGTCATGAGACATTAATATTTCAGGGCTTATTTCGTATATTTCATATAGAATTAAAACAATTTGTTTTTTTTGTCATGACAAATAATTAATACACTTCTAGCTATATAAATAGGAAATAAAGTTGACTCTGATACTTTTAACGAACAGGTTCTCATAAAAAATATCGCAGATGGTGTGAACTGCATTATATCTAACAAAAAAACATACAAAACAAAGTGTTTACGTATCTTATTGCAGTGTCTCGCAACTGCTTTGCCACGGCTTACTGCTTCTTAAAAAAACTGTTTTTTTATGTCTGATATCTGTTTACGTATATCGTTCGCTTAAAGTGAATATTCAACAATTTAAAACCAAGACTTAATTTTATTTTTGTACATACCTATATGTACCTCAGGTGTGGAAATTTGGAGTTTTTTATGTCATGGGAGAGGAAAAGTTCTGGATCACTGTTTGAAAAGTTTGCTTGAACGACTGTAACGAAATATTGAAACCTACAATATGTACTCTTCTGTCTCTTAAAAAATATGAAAAGTACTTACCTAATAGCCATACAATTTTATATTTCTTTCGTTCTCTGAATCTGTTAAGTCAATGTGTCATTTTCTTAATAAAAAGTTTATTAAAACTTATTAATTTAAGCAATTAAAAGATAAATGAAGCAGATTATAATTTTTTAAATATATTTTGAAAAAAAAGTATTTATATTCTAATTAAGCACTATAAAAACATGAAAAATTAAAATATTCGAAATTATTGTTATCGTTTTCTACGAGGCTTCCTTGTGGTTTCCAGCTTGGATCGTTAAACTTCACCTTCATTTTTTTAATGTTCTATGATCATACTTAAAAAAACTGTGTCATGTATTCGCAATATAGCAGTTTAAACGTAGAAAAATAGACATCAATGTGTTAAGTCTCAAACTTTTTGATTAAAAATATTTTGCTAATAAAATAATAATTCAGCCAATAAATTAATTATCTGGCCTTTTGTTATTATTGCTTTTTTCAAGACTTGTGTAAGTGTGGTTTGATTTGTATTTATTTAAAATATCATTAAATAAAATAACCATTTCTCTCAATGTTTACATAAAAAAAAATATTTATCAAAATCAAAGGAAGCTGAATTGTGTTTGAAAAGAAACCTATAAAAAAATACATTGTTTTATGTAAATTATTTTTTAGTAAGTTTAAAAAAATTACAAAAACCTTTTGACTAAATAAAATCGTCTCTTTTTTATTTGTTTATATTGCTATATTTTTTTTTTTTGCATTTAAGAATAGTTGAGGCTTTCAGATTTTTTGAAAATTGTAAGGATATTATAATCATCATTTTGTTTTGTGTATTCATTTTTATATTAAGTGAACAAAATAATTATTTAATCCTTAAGTTTCATCTAGTTGAGTTACATTTGATTTTTTGATATATTATATAATAATTTCAAACACTTTCGTTGAAATCGTTTCATCTCTGTGAAGTTTTAATAGATTTAATTATCCTCTTGTAATTAAACCACTTTGTCTGTGCATTGAAGTGAGTCGCGTTTCAGTGGACTATTACTGAGCTAAGTTTTGCGTAGGATTTAGCCGGGTTAGCAGGGCTTGAAGAAACCAAACCAACTAAGTCCAATAACTGAACCAATTACTCGCCTATCACCTCACCCAAAAGCACACATTACTTAACTATGCGTGCAAAACTTTGTATAGTATTTAAACTGGTGGTGTGTTTCAAGTACTGTATACTGTTTTAAGGGTCTCGTCTTTTGGTCAACCAAGCATAACTCTAATGCAATACTTTAAGCTTACATATATATAATATTGATCTATTTTTGCAATGCTGTGTTTCACTTACCCAAAAACGCCCTAAATTAATTTGATTATATTGTTGTACAATTATTTTCTTGCATTTCGTTTCATATCTTATTTTACAATGTTAAACAATCAATACATGTGCATGTCTGTCACAAGAACTCATCCTAAACGGTGGACAGTAGCGACGTGATATTTTTAGTTGTCATATTCCGGCTGCCATTTCTAGTTCAACTGTGCTTTTTGCGACGTTCAACTTTTAACATTATTATTAAGCGATGAACCGTATTTTTTAATGTTACGCGAGAAACGGACGTATTGATAACTATTTCAAATTTCTACATTGGCTCCTACTAATCCCGAGAAAAGTCGTGTATTAAATACTAACATCAAGAAATGTCTAAGACGAGAGGTTAGCTGCGTGGAAAATTTAATGACTGGACGAGCCAATCCAACAATTGCACGGCATAATTTTTCATATTTGATAAAAAAAAAACTCATTATTTTGTTTTACATAAAATAAAATTAAGTACAAATTATGAAAATTATCAGAATGAAACAAATAATTAGTCGCTTATTAAAATTTAATAAATTTTCTAGTTTTTTTTGTTTCTCACAACTAATCGATATATTATATACTACATTTAGATCAATAAAAATATATTATTGGAATAGTTGTTTTGGAGTGCGCCCCACCTGGAATGGTGCTTGAAGTTTTTCAAACTGCTGCGCGGCCGCACGCTCCCCCAGCTTAGAGGGAACATTAGCATTAAATAAAACTTTCATAAAGGTACCTAATCTTTTCAATTAATAGCTAAGTTCTATCATTATCCATTTGGTAAATACTAGAAACTTGACCGTAACAGTTTGCACGGACATTTAAATGAAATTCATCGAATAACTATATAAACATCTTTGAGACTCAAATAGTATGTTTAAGCTCTCCAGAACATCTCAAACATTTGTACAAACAAAATAAAATTCAATAGATGTTTTTATATTCTCATTATAATTGTATAAAAACATGCGTTGCACGCTGCCTTTTTGCATAATTTAAACATTTTACAACCTAGAGACGTGGTGGACCACAAATGACTCTGCGGTCGATATATTCGGCCATTTTCATTGCTTAGCGGTATGAAGAAATAACAATTTAATTTCAGTCTTCTACCATTTCAGAAATCGTAAGTAAATAATTCGCATCATTAAGTCCACTGAATGATGCAATGTATGCAACGTATACATATTTAAATAATCTGATTCCTAGATAGTTTTCAAAGTTTAATATTTGTATTTTTAAGTAAAATTTTATACGAAAAGCTGTTGCAAAAGTCGTAGTAGCATATCAGTTTCATTTTTCCTTGATCTTGATAACTATCTGCTTGTTAGCAATCTGGAAACTGTTTTTTTAATCATTTTAATAATTAGAATTTGGCACGCAATATAAAGATGTGTTATGAAAAGAAACTTAAATATACGAGTTAGAAAAATGACGAAATATTATTAAAAAGATAATAAGAAAGCATCAAATGCTTTCAAGAGCCAACAATATTAAAATTTTCTAAAAAAAGAGAAAACACGGTAAAAAAATCAATTGAATATTTTGCAATATTATTTAACTTGAAGCATATTAAATAACTACTATAAAAAGAATTTTAATGAGTAAATGAATCAAATGTTGTCTAATAAAGTGCTCCGGAACTTTTTCTTCAACGGCATACTACAAATTTTTCTAGATTTTTGTGTCGTAAGTGAAACACACTCACACAATTTATTTTTTATTTGTTTAATATACATTATATACGTGTTTATAATATTGAATATTAGAGACAATTAGTATGATTGTTTTGCAATAAAGTAATATACTCCGGCACACCTAACTTCGCTTCACAGCACACTAGTGATACCGAGGTATCCGGATAACCGACGTGATATTCACATGTAGTTTTTCCCTGAAAGAAAAGGTCCAGGTGTTTTAAATTATGATTATTTTGGTTATAATAATGTGTTGATTTATTTGGCATATGTTTGGTTGGATTACATTTACGATTTAAACAATTCAGTGTATTCATCTTTACTAGATTGTCTATTTCACGCGCCATATTTTTTATGATTATGTGAAGTCGATTTATCAGTTATTTGTTTTACAAAAAATGTGTTTACCGAAATGCAAGAGTGCCAAAATAGATACTCACATTTTTTTATCATAATTACAGTGTTTTATATCCAGATAATTTGAATACATTAATCATCATGAAATACACTTATGTCTTATCGGATACTACAGCGACATTCTGAGCGTAAAAAAATCTTTGTTATGTGCATGTGGACTGCTGCCAATGCCTATTTGTATCATTTATATTAACTACGTTTGATGTTTGTAAAATATTTTAATCTTGAATACTACATTTTATATAGCAGATAAATTCTTTTTCAAATGACTGAAAATGCAATAAACGAAAGCTTGGTAGACATTTTTATTTAATTCGTTGATGTTAAATGTGTTAACTTAATTTGTGATATTTGATAATAAATGTTCAAATATTTAAATTTAACAAAATCGTGAAATTGAACAGTCAAAAAATAACGAAATTTCGGCCTATAATTTAAGTATTTTATTGTAAATTGTATTGTGCTTGGCTTCAATGCTGTGTGCAATGTCAAAATAAATAAAATCTTAACGAAGCTTATATAATATGTACTAAAAGTGTTTATTAGTTAATTTTAACCAAAGAACAGCTTTGCAAATGGTTTTTTAACACGTTAAAAATAATATTTTAACAAAGTTATCAAACTAAATTTATCATTTCCGAACCAATATTCAGTAATTAATAAATGGGACATAATTTAAAGGAAAATTTTACAATTGAAATGTTTACAACAATTTTACATCATAATTACGGACTCTGAAAAAGACTCTTTCGTAATAAATCAAGTAAATTTCTTCCAACAAAATATTTCTGTATTTTTTTCCCACGATTTCTTCATTCAGATAATATGTCGAGTTCATCAATCGATCTTGTATATTGTCATCTAAAGTTTCATCGACTTAAAAAATACAATTGTTTTTCTGAGAAATCGTGTTTTCTTTGCCTAACTGATTGGCAATATGCGACTTTCCTTTTAGCAATATAAATCACTTTCATGGATATCGTATATATTGGTTAGTTCCACAAACAACAACACAATATTTCACGTTGAAATTTCTGAAATACGAGATATTTTTCCCAAAAATAAAAAGTCATTAAAAGTTTCTATGAAAAAAAATAATGCTTACATTTACCATGTTATTGCTAAATTCAATTAATTTTAACAAAAAATGTTACATGAAGACTCAATCTTGGTTGATTGATTAGAAGTTTTGAAAATCTGAAGCATTACAAAAACTTTTAATATTTGTGTGAACTTTTATTATTTTTATTTTTTCGACGTTAGTTCAAGACCAGAGATCGCAATCAATTTTCGAAATAGTGAAGTGAGCATTTTGATAAATTTATCCCAGTATTATAATTAGGTATTTAAATAAAACGAAATCTCGTGTAATCTTTTTTTTAATTGTCTTTATTATTAATTTTACAATACAAAGTTACATTTTACAATACTATTTTAAAGATTGAATCTTACTAAGTTTTGGAACGAACTGATCAATTTCCTATGAACTTATTTAAGACTCATAAGTAAAACAAATATGTTTAGATCATTTAAGAGCTTTTCAGATTGAGTAACATTACTTATTAATAATACATGTTATACATATATATTATTTCTCTTCTTTCGACTGGTGGGATTCCGGCGCCCCGGACGTCCGTCGGGTACTATCCATAGCATGTACTCGGCGTAACTGAGGGATGCTGGCATGTCATGGGAAGAAGCAAAGCAATTGGCGGGAGACAGGGAAACATGGAGGTGCCGCGTGGCGGCCATATGCTCCACATAGGGAGCGAATATGGTCAAAGAAGAAGAAGAAGTTATTATACATCAGAAATATTATTTTTGTTTTTAAATCTTTTCAAATCTTTCTAAAAAAAGAATATCAAGCATGCATGCAAAAACCCATATGATCCTCTTTATAAAACATGTATTATGATAATAAGACTTCAATTCAATACATAATATTAGCTTTAGAAGAAGCTTGATCGACAATTCTAACTCCGTGACATTTTTTACTTGAAAGATATTGAAATTCGATGTGAAGCCGAAAAATTCTTGAATTCTCATGTTTATATTACAGACCAGGATCATGAGTTTGCGATTCTTATTCATGATTAATGATGACAAGAAAGAATGCGCTCTATTTCTCGACTCACAAACCATTTATATTGGAGCAACTATTGTTTATTTCATTTGACACGATGATAAGTTTAATATAAAATTATGTTGTGTCAGCAAATGTTTCCTTGTCTATAAAATGGCCCCGAAATAAATCGAGAGTGACGTAAAAGAAATATTATTTTCACAGTAAGCCGCAAGTATTCTGCGCTGGAGAGATATTCCGGATCCAAGATCAGATATTAAATTTGCGGAATAAATATTACCACGGTATGTATTGTAGCAGCTGTCGTTTCCAAATTAATTTCAAACATGATCCGGAAACGAAGCGTTGTGAAACAAACATAACTTGCCAATCTCCACAGTGAATTCATTTTATCAGTTAGTGAATAATAAATTAGGACTGAATAAGAAGATCGATTAATAATTATGATATAGTATTAACCACTATATTTCGGAATATACCTGAATATAATGAGACGTTTAAATAGTAACCAATCGAAAGAAATAATTATTTTGGAACTTAGAATTGAAGAAGAACTATGTCATCTACAAAAAAAGTCCAATAAGGAACAGGTGACATACCCTTGTGATTCTGACGTTTTGATTTCATTTGTAAATATTACCAACCATATCTTATAAACAGTTATATGTAGTGCTTGTTTCCCATATAACGTGGTGGAACGGCGTTGCGGCATCTTTTTCTCGCAATTTTTATTTTTTTTAAATTTAATTTTTATTTTGCTTTAAAAACTATTGTTTTTTTCTCATGGAAACCATTGTCTGTTTGTTCTTATCTTAGGTCTTTTTTTCATGCAATGTTATATAGACTTAGTCTGTGACTGCGGTTTTAATACTTCATGTATTGTTTTTTTTCCATAATTATTTTATTTACAACACGTTTTGTTATTTGTTATCAATCATATTTTTAAGCTATAAAAAAATAAAGAATCATCTTATCTTACCTTATTATGCTTCTAACTTGCGTTTCGTTAAGATAATTTTCTTCAAACATATTCTAGATTTTTATATATTTAAAAAAATATATAATAGATTATTTATTATTGAAAGTTTAATAATAATAAAATAGTCTGCTTAAAGTCTAGGTAAAGCTTGAATCAGTTTTACTAGATTTTTTTTCCTCATTGCTATAAAATTATAAAAACACATCATAAAACAAATTCGACTAGAAAACTATCGACATTCGAATTCGACAATGTGTTTTTAGGTATGGTCAGGTTTTCTAAACAGTTTTACCTAAATTGTTTTTCATGAATAAACTTTGCTTAGACTTTTTTCGCTTTTTGTGCTTCTGGGCCCCAAACGACTTTTACAATTTCCTGAAGTTCGAATCAATATTCAAGAAGAATGTAAAAAGTTGTACGATTTCTTTTTTATGCAAATATTTTATACCATGAGGGACTCACTGTTTTATTCTTTTGAAAGTAAATGAATTGGAATGGTAAATAACAAATAGAGGCTCGTTATATATGTATGTACGTATGTGAGTTCAAACAAATTCAAAAATATCTCTACTGTCTACATTTTTACATAAAAATATTTTCAAAATGTGATTTGTATTTATAAGTTACATATATAAGTAAGACAGGCTTTTAGAAATCTCTTTAGTGTTTGGTGATTCCTGCAAAATTCATAATCCTTACATTTCAGTGCAGGAGATTTAAAAACATATACATAAAAATCAATCGTTGGCATTTAATGGTCCAACGTTTGAGAAAATATGTTTTTAAAAGCTCAATCATATTTTATTTCATATTTTTTTAAAATTCATATCCGCTCTCAATGTGGAGCATATGACATCATAATGGAGGGATCTCAACAGGTTTATTTCTTTGGGAACTGCTTGTTACTCAAGTTTTTCAACCTCTCTTTTCTAAAAGGAGTAGGGATAGAAGGATAGGACTAGAGCAGAACTAGTGGTTAACTACTCACTCTCGCTACGCCCGTTTTTTTCGAATATGATAGATGGGAAGGAGTTTAAGTTATCACATACAGGGCCGGCTCATAGCGTGTGCAAAAACTTCGGCGCGCACAGGCGCTGTAATAAAATTTTAGGACTATCCATTTATTTAGATTTACTCGAGTCGGCCCTGATCACATACATCCATGCATTCGGACAGGAATTATAGATCGATTGAAAAATCAATAATAAAAACTTTTCTTACCGGGATTCGAACCCATGACCTCCGAGTTCTTAGTCAACGACGTTGACATTCAAACACGCAGTCAGCATTAAACATTTATTTATATTTAAAAAATTTCATGAAATAAATTGAATTCATGGTATTCTATACATAAGCCATATTAATATAGACAAGCCGATATCTGGAAGTAGTTCTTTAAATGCATTGCTTAAAGAAATATAAATGTATCTAAGAATAAAGAATATTTTCAATGAAACTATTTTTCTGCGAATCAGCTGATTACTTTACAAAAATTAAATTAGTTTAAGAGAGCTTCATCTTGAATTTGAAGATTGTCCTTAAGATTTCCTTAAGTTTTTTGTTTTCTCTTCTCCGCTGACTAAACTGGTATAAAAGTTGCAAAGTAAACTTTTGAGAAGTTTTTATCTTTTTTAAAAGCTTAACATAGTATGTGACAAAGTAGTTTTACTTCGTTAAAGATACTCACGACAAACGTTGTAATAATGGGTCAAGATTAAATGTTTGTTTAAACGCGTTGTAAAAAAATATATTTAATATATGTAATGTATCCATTATCTGTTTTGTGATATGCCTATTTCTTTAGAAGACGCTTCCTTATAAGTGAATATTTATTTCAGAAATAAATGGAGTTTGTTTGACATGTTATTTATTAATGTAATAACTAGCAAAATAGCTTCATGGTGTTATTTAAATAACTTTTCAATTCTTTTGAGAGACCCTAAGCAAGGCACTCTAGGCCGCCTAAATATGAATAATTGTAATATGCCGTTTGATACATTGCAGCCTTATCGTGTAATAACAAAAAACGTGTTTTCCTGACGGATTATGTTTTTGCTGACGGGTTTAACTGACCTAAGAGAGAGCGCATATACACAATGCCTTAAATATAGTAAGATGTGCTAATATATTTTGTTAAATATTTTTTTAGAGAAACCGAATTACATGCTACTTTGTACGATGTACATTTTGTTCGGATTGGCGCTGACTTCCACCATAATCGAACTGGTGAGACGACAGTACGCACAGTCATGGAGAAGACTACAAGCGATGCGAGGACCATTAGCAGAGACCCTCAGACGGCTTGGAGAGAACGCTGGAGGTTCGCTAGACATCGCAGCTTTTCAGCAGGACCTACGGAGAGTGCTTACTGTGGTAAGATAAACATTCAAATTTTTAAAAAAAAACTCGTCGAATACTAATCACGTATTGTGATTATAATTTTTAGCTATATTTATGTTGCCTCGAGCTATTTTAGGTGATATTCATTATGATGATCGCTTTTCAACAGCCGATTACAAATCATCTTTATTACGGATTACGCATCCAACTCCACCCAGTCATCCCGAAATTGTCTGACTAAGTTACCTCCACTTTTATCATCGAATTTGAAAAGAATCTTAGGCTGCAGATGATTTCTCCATCTTAGCTTTACTCAAGTTATTGTTTCGTAAGGTGACCGTAAAATTCGATTAACCTTCGTGTCTTCGAAGAGTTGTCTTGTAATATCTTTTTGGATCAAAATCACTCAATTATTTGTATTCAAAATATTTTTGACTAGACCACGTTCTTACGATTACTCTTTTCAAAACAATTTCTATATTTTAAGTTAAGTTCTTCAAACCATTATGTTTTATTTAACTTTTCACTTAAATTTAATGTTCTCAGTATCTGTCCGAAAGTAGTCGTGTTTATAAATAAAACTAGTAGAATATTTACAATATTATAAATGTATATTAATATATTATGTGCTTCACTGTAGCCATTATAAATTTACATTTATACATAAACGAACCGCAGCCAATGTTGTGGTTAAATGTAAGGTCAAGGGGATGATTGTTTTTATTCACTCAGCTTATTAAATTATTTTGAAATTTGAATTCGATTTACATAATTGACTTAGCCGCATGTATGTACATAGAGTGTGATAGTTTGAATGAATAAATCTGTTATAGTAGTAGCTTTATTGTGTTTATACAAAACACCGGACAATGATGTGATAAATTTTGCCTCTGAATAAGACTGATGTAGCAACATTTATAAAGAATCGTTTTTTATCGCCGTGGAGCTTTCATCGCCTCAGCACTTCTTGCTTTTAGCAATTCATACAAACATACAAGAATATATCCGCGGAAGACCAAACATATAGATCGGCAATATTTTTTTCGTCTAGCCTATTAATTATAGCTCAGCATGCGTTAAAAAAACAAAAAAATCTACATATTAGTGAGCACTTTTATTTATGTATGAAATAATAAATACTTTTATTTATTTTTTTGGACCATTGATTGATTTCACTAACAAATCAAAAGCACCAACAGTAAACAAGGCTTTTTATTTTCGTATAAGCATACTGGTTATTTGCTAATTTTATCAAAAAATATGGCACAAAACTCGTTAGTTTATGCGTTTATCTAAACCGAATTTATTTATAAATATTTCATTGTATTACTCACTGAGAAACTAATTATTTTAATATAAAAAAAAATGAAACTTTATTATTTATTCAGGAGACTTGGTTGATTTTTAAATATATACATTTGTATAAATTCGATATTTTTTTAAAGAGCATATATTTGTTTTTTTTTACAAGATATCTATTATCGACTAATAGCATTTATATATTATTAGTTTTTAGCATTGTGCCGAAATTTGAAATATTTGTAAATATAATGAAATATAACGATTTTTTCATTAACTCTACTTGTTATATTTGTAATAAACAAAAAGTAAAAAATAAAACATGTATTTTAAATGCGATAACTAAATACAATAATGATGCGAAAACATGGAAGTTGTTCTATCTCACTTAAATAATCATGTTTTTCTGTGTTGATCTTTTGTTAAATAGGATTGTAAAAAATCATTTACGAACTCTTTTTTTTTCATTTTTATTCGGTTTGTTTTAGTCAATTATTTTAACTTTACTTAAAAGTCGACATTGCATGATTGATTGGGTTCCCATCATCATAATTGGCGACTTATACAGACGTCCTAACAAGACCTCGTCATTTATGAATATAATACGTACAATAATAAAAAATAATAATTTAATTTGTCTTAAAATGTTTTCGTAATGATCGATAGCCGACAATACAGAATTATTATTATTATAAAGAATACATAATGGTTGTGTATTTATTGCAATGAAATAAAATGTGTTGTAAATTAATGACACTTAAATTTTATATGTATAATAAAATAATATGAATGAATTTATTATTTTTATTATATTTGAACACCGTGACAAAATGATCGCAAGTTTCTCTACGACATTTAAGAAGCAGCGGGTGATATAATGCCGATAAAAAAATGTTGCCGGTCTGCGCGTGGATCCAAAAGCATCCGGAAAACTAGAATAGCAGAAAAAATGCAATAGCAGACTACGCCGATAGCAGCTTCGAGCGAAAGTCGTAAATGACGTAACGATAATGTTTCCAACGATGCTGAGCATTCTTGAGCTTTTACGAGTGACGTTTGTAGCGCACGTGACGTTCGATTGACGTCATACGGTTCGCTGGATATTTTATGAGGAAATCCACAATTGTAATGACCCGGCGATTGATACTTGAAATTTGTTTTCTTCTCTGATAAAAGCTGTTGAATATTTATGGAATTAACGCCATTTGAGAGAGAATATATTTTTAACGAGAGTTAATGTTTGAAACTGACTCGCTTTAACCTAATAAACGTTGAAACTTGTCAGCTCAGATATTTAATATGTTAACAATGACCTTTTTCTACGTATAGTTATAATGTTCATTTTTTTATCATCACGATGTATTTATATTACTTTGTTTATTCTATATATTTATATTTTTGAGTAAATTAATCAGAAACTTTATATCTGAACAGCATTATCCATAATTTATCAGTTTTACAGTGATTAACTTAAAAATTCTTATTAATTTTGCTTTAAATATAAAAGTAAAAGATAATGAAAAGATCAATTACTCCGTTATTTTAAAGTTTGTTTGAAGGCAGCTTCGCTCAACGAGTGAACATAATTATGCGTATATTTTATCGTTGTTATTATCACAAAAAAAAACACATACTTAACATGTCATTAAAAACATAATTCGGAAAAACTTTTTTCAGAAAATTTCTTGTACTTAGTGACTTGTTAATATTGAAAATATATTTTCTACTGCCTTAATAAAAAACTGTTTTCGTTGCATTCGACATTGCCACACTACTCGAGATTTTTTTTGAATCCCGATATTGATGGTCCCGTGTATTTACTTAACTATATTTTATTCTTTTATCATTGATATGTTTTTTTAATTAAGTTGTGAATATTAATAATTATTAAATATAGGCTACTTCATGAAGTACGCGTGTCGAAAAAAATATATAGAATTTTTTATAGAGGTCAGCAGTCAGCACTTGGTTTCGTGGCGAGGCCCGTAGGTCAGGTTAAGGCCACTACCAAAGATTGAGATGTCTATACTATAATTTTCTACGTAAAGAATTTAGTTTTGAATATCTATTCAGTGCCACAGTTTTGAATTGTATTGAAAAATATGTCATCATTAAAATAATGAAAGTATTTCAACCCATTACGGAGCATTTATTAAAATATTTTTTACTTTGGCTGTGTTGGTTTCAGCAAACATTGCAACTGACAGATATAGAAAAAAAATATTGAGCTAAAAGGAAGTATTCACAGTTCATATTGCCCAGTCCGATGAAAATTCATGACATACATAAACGCTTTCAAAGCACTGAGTGTCGATTGCAGATTTATCGAGAGGACAGTTTTGAGTGTAATATGCCTTTAGCACGTAATAAAAAGTAAAGGTTGTCATAAATGGCATAATAGTCATTAAAGACTATTAAATTTCGTAAAATATTAAATCTTTGGAATAATGTTCAAGTTTGCTAACAATCATTTTTCATAGTAGCATAAATCGACCTCGGCGCATATATCGACAGCCCTGCAGTTTTAAATTGTAAATTACTTAATTTTTGAAATAATGTTTAAGTTTTTAATAATCATTTTTCACATGCAAAATGGTATAAATTAATTGCACATTTTATCAAAACAAAATTATCAATTTTCCATGTTACAATCAAATGCATATTTATCAAATTAATCAGAATAAATTAACTTCACTAATTCGCCAAACGGAGCTTATTTTTAGGAATATATGAGTCTTTAAGGGAACCAAACATAAAAATGGTGAAACTTTTCCATTTGACTTTTAAGTGCAATTACGTTTTCAATTATTTTTTGTGGGAACTGTCATCAACTTTTAATTTTATGTGAAAGTTTTTTCAATAAATAAGCATAAAAAAGTAATACAAAATAACTTAGATTATTCCACGTATTGTGCTACAAACTGTGAAACGTGTTTCGCCTATTTCAGAGGCATCCTCAGACAGACTTACTTTCAGTAAGTAAAAGTAAGTCTGTCTGAGGATGCCTCTGAAAGAGGCGAAACACGTGTCACAGTTTGTAGCACAATACGTGGAATAATCTAAGTTATTTTTTTTTTATATTCAAATGAACTTCCACAAAGTTACCGACGAATCCATCGAAAGCATAAACAATGTATTTTAGAGAAAAAATGATTGAAATTATGCAATAAAAAGGGTGGGTTCAGTTCACTTTTTCCCATCATCCTAACTTGGCTCACTTTGCCGTATTTTAATCTCGTTGACCCCAATCTATCAAACTATTTCGCTTACTTTATTTATATTACTATTTGAGCATAAATTTACCTTGTCCAAAGCATAGACCCGTTTACTCGTTATTTAAAACAAAAGATACAAAATTTTTAAATTATCGGGATAAATTCTAAATACCCTCTGTTAAAACGTAAAATATTTAATAGCCGTCAGTTGTTGTTATTTTATTTTAAAAAATGTTAGTATAAAAGTATTCAAATAGTGAATTCACATTACAAGTACATCAAACTTTTATTCAGAATTCAGTTAGTTATTAGTTAGGGGGTTATCAGTTTGTTATCATAATCTAACAATTATGACCACGTTGATCTTGCAATCAATTGGCTTTAACGTAAGGCTTGGTTTAAAAAATATGAAACCATCCAGTGTCCACCGACCCAAGAAACTAATGAAGCATTTACGAAGCGGCGCAAAAATGTGATATTACGTCATGAAATCATGTTTACACATTTCATTAGTATGTTCCGATTCGTCCAAACTAAAATTCTTCAGTGCCTATTTTCACACTCTCTTTTTGTATCTATCACCGCCTCGGCGTGGATAATAAAACAATGGCGATACAGTGGCGGCGACGAAAGAGGCGCGCGGTTAAATTTAATCCCAGAATGTTTGAACCGCTATGCGCTGGTCGTTGTATTGTATTGTTTTGTTATGCGTATAGCCAGTCATTGGCCAAGCAAGAAAATAAACTAAAACAAATAGTGATGGTTTAATTTCAGCACGGTCGTTCATTTATCGAACTCCGATCAAATCAGCCGTTATGCAACGCTGCTCTTTCCAGAATCTTCTTAGTGCAAATCGGACTTTCCCAACGTTTCAATTTTAAATGGTTACTCTTTTCATTTAAAAATAGTTCACCCTATAAAAGTAAAGCATCTAGGAACATTCGATTTTATCATATAAGTGAATCTAGATATTCTGTGTCGAGACTAAAAATATTTCTGGTAAATCGATGCATTTTGCCAGTCTCGGTTCCCAAGACATTTGAACAAAACAACCCGAAATTGTATTCATTTAATACAAATATAGTTTGAGAATCTTTATACCTTGAGAACATTTACGCCTTTTAGAAGGCAATAAAAAAAAGGTAAGAAACTTTAAATCTTAATATGATCGTACGTACGTGTTACAGATACTAGTTTCCAATAACAACCATAAAATTACTGACCCAATTCATTATTTTTAAGGAAATGGTTTAATTGGCAAAATCGGTACAATTCCAACAATCGGTGATTATTGCAAAAAATCACTTTAAAATATAAACTTAATGCAATATTGTCATCGTTTGAAATATATAACTTTTAAATAAGTTTGATACTTGGAAATATTCGCTTATAATTTTTTAAACCAAGAGTTTTACGGTTTCGAGAATTGCCTAGGCCATGTCTCGTAACAGTCGTAACCCTTGTCATTAAAAAAGAAGATACTTCAGAATCCTTAGGTCAGGGATGACGAACCTAGGGTACGCGTGCCCGAGGTGGCACGTTTGAGTATTTGGATGGCACGCGAACGATTTCCAAGTTCAAAAAATTTAATTTGTAAGTTTAAAGAATTAAAATTTTGAATATTTTTTTTAACTGCTAGAGCACGCTACACAATCGAGAAATAATGTTTGAGGATTTTTGGCACGCGGACTCAAAAAGGTTTGCCATCCTGGCCCTAGGTGGATCTTTAGTTAACTTCGATTTCAAATATATTATGACACTTTTATTTACAGTTGGGTGAAACTTTAATTTTTTAAAGCTTCCGCCCTGTTAAAGACAGACTATGAAAAAAATAATTCGTATTTCTCAAAGACAATTTCATAGCAGGTTGAAAAGCCTATACTCTTCATCTAAAATACTTTGATAATGGGTAACATCGGTAGTCTATTTTTGTATTTGATGACGTCTCATTGGGAATTCATTAAGTGCCATTATACCTTGAGAGAATACTGGTAACGTGTACGGAGAGCATGTAAGATGAATAATCGTAAACTGGGCCGCCTTATGGCTGGGTCTTTTACATAAATTATTATTCATAAAATGGAAAAAGTTTACAATATTATACACCGAATTACATCTGCCAAACACCGTGGCTCATTAGTAACACATCATACATCCAATATACAATACTTATAACTAAATTTAGGGTGAACGGATTAAAGCGGATAGGAAATAACCGTACACGGACCAAGCCAGAAAGGATACAACCGGGCAAGAAGAAATTGTACTCGGACAAAAGCGGACACGAAAAAAACCGTACATAGAGAATAAAAAAATATTTTTCAAGCTACAAACAAATTTCAAATGTAAATAATTTTTTTTCTATGTACAGTTTTTCCGCTTTTGTCCTTGTACGGTTTCTTCCTATCCGGTTGTATCCTGTATGGTTTTGTTATGTCCAGCTTAATCCTAGAACCGAAATTTAGATATAACCGTATTGTTTCATATTATATATGGAACAGAGACGTTTTGTGGGTATTCATTTTCAATCTTAAATAAAAATAAATCATAATATAAACCAGGAGTCACCAAAATTTTCGACAAACGGTCTGAATTGTTATTTCAAAATCATTAAGGAAACGGAAAGGAAATCTTATTAACATTTTCCAAAAATCAATATTTCTTATATGTAAAATATTTATACATTTAAAGTCGAGGGCCGGATATAAATCTTTGGAGGGCCGTGTTTGATGACCACTGAATTTTAAACTAACTGTATGGTTGCCTGTATGTCACAAGAACTTCTCCCAAATGACAAACAGTGGTGAAAGTTTACACGTCATTCTGGTTGTCATTTCTAGGTGAACTGTGCTATTTTTAGCGTTCAACTTTTAATTGATAACTTTCAATTCAACTTTCCGATACCCCTCCCTGCAGTTTTACGGGACATCACCGCAAATAGTCATCTTAACAATATAAGCTGTGTGAAAGTCGTTTAGCAACCAAAAATATTATAATAGAAATGTCACAAATGATACACATTTATATCGAATAAAAAAAGTCATATAAACACAAATAAAATAATCTTGATATTCTGTAAGCTACTTAAGTACTCATGTATTCTAGGAAGAATATAAAAAAGAATTTAGTATTATTTATTTGAAATTCAATGTTTACAAGAGTTTTTTTTTCAAAACAACTTCGATCAGTGTACATGTTCTTTTGAAGTATAAAAGTCATAAAAAAAGTTTCTAAATATACACCTACTTAACCCACTGTAACACACGTTCGGAAGAGAATACTTTGAGCTCATAATAAATTATAATTAATCATAACACATGTTTCATTAAACAACTCGTCTAATAAATGTTTTTTATTCATATTTTTAATAATAGTTTATCATATTTTCATAGTTTTATTTTTTTTTAAAAGTCTTGTTTATAAACATTATTTATGCTTTTTGTTCATATTAGATTGTTAAATTTATCCATATTAACTGACTTGCTCCATTGTTTTAAATTAGTTTTAAATAATCACCTTCTTATAGTTGTAAATTGATTTTTTTTAGTGTAACGCCACCTTTCTGGACCTACAATAAAGTAAATCTGCAAAAGGTTATTAAATGTGTTTTATTTTGCACTCTTACTTATGTGTTATTAAAGCTCTTTTATATTACATTATGATGTGGTTATCTATTCCAAAAATACGATCTTTCAGCGTACTATTGGCGTATAATAATACAGCTGTCATCTTATTATCCGTCATTGACCCCAATGACTTCGTATACTTGAAAGGAATCATGCTCTTTAGTTTCATTCTTGTTGCATTTAACTCAAAATACAATACTTAAAAATAAAATATGTTAGTGATGATGATTTCTATATATTGTTTTATACATTCTTAAAAAAGAAGAGATATTTTAATTGAACCGACAAAAACATGAAAGTAACAAAAACGATAACCGTGACAATAATATTTTTGACAAGCCGAGTGAAACTTTGCACTAGTGACACATGTCATTTCTTAGGACAGCCATGTATTTCAATGCTTCACTTGAAGCCGCCGCTGACACCCATGTCCAAAGTAATAATATTTATATTTTTTTCATACTTTTTTCAGTAGGTGATCACTTAATAAAAAAATATGTTTGTTATTATTTTACCAATTTAAAAACTGCGCATACTTTTATTCATTACTTTTCCCCCATGTAACGCGGTAGAACGGCGTTCCGGCACCTTTTTTCGTTGACATTTTGAATGTTTCAAATCAATATTCGCAAAATTTTATTTTTGTTTTGCTTTGAAAACTTTTTTTTTTATGCCAAAAGACTTTTTTAAATCATGATCTCGTAGAAAAGTAATAACAGTAAAGAAATATTTATTAGAACTAAAGCGTTGGTATCTATGATATTTATCCCTTCAGCTCTTACAATCCTAAAATTTATATAGCAATGCGAGAGCGATTAGTTAACCACTTGAGCTGTGCCAGCCCTATATTTTTACCCTTACTCTCTTTAAAAAAAGGAAGGTTGAGAAGCTGACTAACAACCAGTTTTTGTAAAAAAAAACTCTGTTGAGATACCTCAATTAGGAATCCATATCCTCCATTAACCTTTTTTAAGAAAAAAACACTGCTTTATGTTCGTTTACTGGTACATTTATTGGCTTTTTGATTGATTAAAAAAATGAGCTCATCCAACTAGAAAGCTGAATTTGACAGACCAATTTTTAATCGAAAGAAATGCTTTAAGATCCACTTCATGTAAAAACATATTTTTGTCTTAATAAAACGATGTAGCTCGGGTACAAAATAAATTTAATTTTGAAAATCATATGGAGGACAAAACTTTTTGCGAAATCGTGTTTTTCTTTTTGAGAATTTTTTACAGGTATTGGAAACACAAACAACCTAATTTCCATCGCGTGAGTTACAGCGGCAAAGAAAACTTTTTTAATAAACTCAAGCCATTCCGCTTTTCTTTTATAGTTAAATACAAAGTAATTATTTTTTATAAATGGATTACTTCGAAGCATGCTTTATGATGGTTACACTATTTTTATGTAATATTTTGTATTACAGTTATTTAAATGAGTTACTATAATGTATGGCATTCCAAAGAAGTTTGAATAACTACATTCTTCAAATGCCTTGTTTGTATTCCAATAATCTTCAAAAACAAAAAGAATAATGATGTTGATCAACTCAAGACTATAAGTTCTTCTTTTTTTTCCTAGTAAAAATATTTATAGTCATACGATTACGTTATATCATATTATATAAGCTTGAAAAGTAGAGCTTGGAAGATTAAAAACTTAAATACTGTACATAATTTATGATTTATATGTAGCATAGTATCCCAACCAAGTGGTCGCAAGCGTTTTAGAAATTAAAGAAAGTCAGATTTAAAAACGTAAGTAAGTAAAGTATAATACACTACACTTATGATATTTTATTATTACTTCATTTTTATATAAAGTAGTTACATAAAACATGGCGATCAGGATACTTCCACTGTGGTATAAAAGCAATGTATAGATAGATGGTGACTGGGTGAAGACGATTCGATGACTAACATGAATGTATGATTCAAGATCAAGTAGAAGGTTACTTTAACTGTCCTACACGCCTAAAAATAATTCACTTTGATATAAATACATATAACTATACAACCACATAAAAGCTCCGCTAAAAGCAAACACTTTTCTGTACAAATTACTCCGCAAACATAATATTTTTTGATCAATGATAAATTGTCACTTGATCTTTATTTTTTTTAATTAGTCTATAAAGCCTATGTGGTCGAGTGGTCAACATCGTTGGCTACCGCTACGGAGGGCACGGGTTCGAATCCCGGTACGGGCAGTTTTATAAATTGATTTTTCAATCGATTTATGAATTTCTGTTCAAAGGCTTGGATGTATGTGATGTCTTGAATTCCCCCCTCCCACCCATCCTATCCTATGAATGGGGCGTATAGAGAGCGATTAGCTAACCACTAGTCCTGTCCTTGCCCTTTCCTTCTATTCTTACTCTCTTTGGAAAAAGAGAGGTTGAGCAACTGAGTAACAAGTAGTTCTCGTAGAAACATTTCTGTTGAGATAAACTCCATTAGGAGTCCATATGCTCCATATTGGGAGCAGACATGGAAAAAAAATAATAATAATAGAGACAAGGGTATAATCAGTGTTTTATTTTTATAAAGCAGCTGTTCAATATAAGACGAGAAAAAATATGTTTAAAACTGAATTTACATAATTAATGTGAATGATTAACAGATTTATATTAAAAAATACGTTTCTCGTCAAACTGGCCGAATCAGTCACCCAAAAAGAATAAGCGTGCTGCAAAACACAGTCAGACAAATCCATAAACTTCATTAATCTCGGACAGTTTTATGAAATGTACTTGGCAAGCTTTTCGGTTGACATAAAAGTGAAAGAGCTTTTAAAAGTGCAACATATAACTTTTATTTATGATATGATTTAAAACCAGCTTTCTTACAATAAAATCGGAAAAGCAGAATAGAAGAATTTTTTCTACAGTAATAAATCATATTATATTCACATTATGAAATATACTGTGGTGGCTATAAACTATCTACGATATGATTTAACCCTCTTAGCCCAGAGCGCCGATAGATCCACGAGTTGTGTCTAAAAAAGGTCAAAATAGATTGCAGGTTATTTCTACATAAAGAAACGACTTTTATTACAAGAAAAATAGCAGCATTTTTTTTTTAAATTATCTTCACTAGTAAATCAGACATTTCAACATGATTATTCACAAAATATTGAAATAAGAAAAATTAAAGTAAAATTTGAATCAACCGTCAAGTCTTGGAAACTTTTTCACAAACAAATTTTTAAATGTATTATATTTAAATACATTGTTTGTAAAGTATGAGTTTTTTATAGTTTTTACAAGTGAGCTTTTTTATTGTTACTGACATACAAAGTGATAAAAACATAAAAACGAATTCCATGCAGAATAAAAATACTCATAATATAGTAATAAAATAATATAGGCCAGCGTTACTCAATAATATAACCACGACCCGGTTATTTTAATATTTCTCCTTCTTGGCCCACTAATTTTTTTATGGCCTATAGGTGAAATAAAACAGGATATTTATGTCCATACAGTCTGCATATGTTATAATGCAAAATATGCATTCGCGACGCATCATTTGGGAAACGCTGATATAGGCAGTCCAAAAAAATACTGTTATTATGTCCATTATGTCCGTTTTTCAATGATCAAATATTATACAAGCGATTTTATATATTTTCTTATGAACTAAAATAACATTCGCTGTAGCCTTTTTCCTTCCCATCTGAATCCTTAAATGGACATTTTCTTGCAATAAATTTTCTATATATTACGTTGAACGGCATGATTTTTTTTTGTATGTATTTTTCCGTCCAACTTATCCGATACAGCAAAAACTTAAAAAAAATCTAGTTTTCATCCACACAATTTATTTTGAAGTGATTCATTATGAATCGAAATAGTCCACATTGGAAGTGAAAAAAATTAAATCGCGTTGTTATGTACATACCCATCTATTTTTGCGTAAAATACTTCAACAAAATTATTTATTTCATCTCTCTTTCAAACATTTTTGGAAGCTAAAATAAGGTAATAAAACATCGCGTAACGTTTTAATTCGGTTACCTTGCTATCACATTATTCTGTTGAAATATCTTCAGATACATACTTTTAAAAAACCTGAGCCTTAAATCAGACTTTTCTTTGATTGGTGTACAACTCAGTTACATGTTCATTAAATTATCAATAGGTAGGTACTAGCATTTATGATGTAAAAATAAATTGCCGGTAGTTCACAAATCAAGCATCCAATCACGTACCCGCCGCACAATTCGTGAATGAAATATTTTTGACCGAACGTTCTGGCCACTTTCCTTTTGTCGTCGGAGCTTTTATAAAAAGCCAAATAATTCGTTAAATACAAGAATTCGGAATTTACGTGCGGCTTTTTCTTTCATTTAATTATTTCATTCTTTAACCTACCACTTCTAGCATAATATAATTTCACTAGGAAAAATGGTTCAATAATTTACATATTCAAATATGCATAAAAAGGAAAATGAGAAATGAATGTATGCTAAATTCTCCTTTTACACGGTTTCAAAATAACACGGTGCTACATCCCTTACGTGTTTTTAATACTAAATGCTGTGAAAGATAAGTTTATTCCTGTAAAACCGAAAATTAAGAAAGAAAAAAATAGCACAGGCTTTGGATATCTCAAGTTATGAAAGCAATGTTGCACGAAATGTGCGTAAATGGGTTCGTCTTTTGCGATTTTCATATTTTAAAAATGTCAGCATGAGAATACAGAAATGACCAATCCCAGGATTAAAAAAATTTAATTACGAAATCCAGGGTTTGGATATTGGGATTGGATGTCTTAATCCATATAAGGTGCTCATCTAAGCGACAAAAATACACTGGAAATATCTCAAATAGTCGTAAATCCAGAAATGCATGATTTCTATTTTGTTTTAAAAAAATATCTAGAAAAATAAAGTAGTAACGGAAATTTATTTTTGGACTATACGAACAGTTTTATTAAAATTATACGCTAGCGTAAGTTATTTATATATAAAAAAATCAATACACGAATAAACAAATTTGTAACAAAAATGCGAGTTAATAAAAAAGGAATAGTTTTCTTCATTGTGAGTTTTATAAGATTCCTCTTTTGTTATCACATTTTTAGATAATAATACAAGAAAAACAGAAACAGTTCCGTCAGAATTTTCCCTACGAAAATAGCTGTGAAACTTATTTCTTTCACAGTATGATTTAAATTATCTCTTTATTGAATCTTCTTTCCCATTGTGTTATTCGATTCACAACTTTTGTTATCTTGAAAAACACGATTGAAAAACTCAATAGTTCAACAAACTGAATTCGGTTCTGATGTATACAAACATTGTGAAGAACAATGAACCCTGTTATATTTCTCAATGTGGAACATATGGCCTACTAACGAAAGTATCTCAACAGTAGTTTTTTTCAACGAGAACTGTTTGTTACTCAATTTCACAACTCTCTTTTTGAAGAGAGGTGTGATCAAAAGGTGGTACTAGGACAGGATTAGTGGTTAGCTTATCCTTCTCGTTACGCTCATTTTTGGGATAGAATGGGTGGGAGGATATTCAAGACATACATTCATCCATGCTTTAGGACATAAGTTTATAAATCAATTTATAAATACTGGAATACTCCGTAACTACACGGAAAAAAATACTTAATGTAAAAGAGTAAACAATTCTACCACCATTACATGAATTCATATTTATGCTTTTGTGAAAAAAGGGCTTCATGTAGAGCTCTGGAGAGTAAATATATTACAGAAAATTATACTAAAACATTTACCAATCTGAGCACACATTGATTAACAAGCCTTGACTATCAATAATATGTCTGTACTATCTTCGAGGATACTAAAGATACGACGATCGCTGTGGAAAAATGCCATTAGTTAGCTTATCGTATCCTGAAATCATACAAGGGAAAACTACATCACAACAATTTTGAGATGTTAATGATTTGTCCATCTAATTGATTGGACATTGAACAAAACCGTTTCACAGATTGAATTAAATAAAAATCATGATAACGTAAATAAAATGAAAAATCTTCATTTAACCAAGATTTATAATATGATATATGATTAACAAATGTCTTTGCCTCTAACTAACATGTCTGCTTAAAAAAAAATGTAGTATCAATATGATATTCTTGCAGATGTTTAAAAGGATTTTGGTAATCGCATAATATTCAGTCAAATGTATATTTTCTTTAATTTCCTACTAGAGACTGCATAATATTTATAACGTTTATATCAAAGCTATAAAAATCGTTTGTTTTAATTGTACGAAGAAAGAAAATATAAATAAATTGAATGTTGTCAATGATGTAACAGAGAAACAAAAATTGATAATGCACTTAATATTATACGAATTTAATATAATATAATGGATCATTTTTTACATAAAAAACCAATTCTACTACGTTTATACGACTGTTTTTTGTGATAAAATTGCCAATTGAGTTATGCGATATTGGCTTCCGTTTAGTTTTGTAATTTTATTCTCAATGTCTATAATAATTCTCGCGTCAGTAGACTTTTATTCTGAAAATCGTTACTTCTATGATTAAATAATAGCTTTTATACACGGAGAACCGAACGCGAATTTATACCGGTAATTTTTCACTACTAAATCTGTTTTGAAAAATTCTAATATTGATACAAGTACGGTTAATTCAGATTTATTATTTTAACTGTGACCACTCAATTCGATATTTCAACAATTAATCTTGAGCTTTTTTGTTTTAAATGAACTGTGTTTAAATTTTGTTAATATAATTTTCGAAAAAGAATAGTCGAGTGATTCAGTCAGCAACCATTTCTATAATTTAAGATTTTGACTGAGAGTGCTGAGTGGAATTTCAATATTTAATTTGATTCGTTCAAATTATGTACATTTACAAAAGTTTTGTCACTAACGAACCGGGTTTCGCCTTTTAGCATCTTTCAAGTCCATCCGTGCACTTGAACGCCTTAAGATGCCGAAAGGCATAACCCGGGTCGTTACTGACAAAACCTTTGTGAATGCAACCATTTCTCGTATAAAAATTTATGTCGAAATGTATTCGGAACACAGATACCTCACATTGTATGCAGGCTTGACTAAAAAACAAATCATACATACACAGTTTTCTAATTTTAGTTGTTGTTAATTACTACCAAATATTTTTTTATCCGTAAACTAGGGCTTTGGGATAGCAATTATTTGACTTTCTCAAATCTTTCAAGTTACAGTTGCTATTGGATTATTTATGTATTGTTTGAAAGTCAATTGCTAATACATTTTAAAAGTTTTTTAAATATATATATTATGACATTCCTTTATTTCAACATCCGGCCGAATGACGGTGGCCATCTCTCATCATTTTACGATACGATATAGATAATTTAGTGATACTCGCGGCGCGATACTCTTTTATGACCAAGTGAGCCGGCCAAATGCTTTTATCGGCCGAGTTACGGGGTCTCAGATAACCCTAAATGTTTGCCATATTTACACAGCGCAGTTTACTCTGGCACGCCCTTATGCGTGCTGAAAGCATATGAAAATTTAAAAACCCCGATTGTTTAAGCATTCGCAGTTCGAGCATTATTAATCAGGGTGTACTTAAGCCTCGAAAACCTTGAGTAGGGTATTAAATATGCAACCTGCTTATTAAACAAAATTCATACAAAGCAATTGTTTTTAATGTAAAGAAAACAATATCAATTACATACAGGAGTATTTGTATACCAATGTTGGCTTACTTTAATATGGAAGTTTTCCATTATTATTAAATGTATAGTACTACTAAATAATATGCTTAATCTCTGAAGCAACGCTTAAAATAAGTGTGCCTCTTGTTAATTATTTTTTTAAAGCAATTGTTTTAGCCGAATACATAAATAAATAAATTATACATGAAAACACTGAAAAATAATTTATTATAAAGTAAAAGCAATATTTGGTATGAATAGAATCGTGTATTTTTAAAACGATGCGAGACATTTTTTTTCGTAATCTTCAATTAATAAATTAAAACATCATTTTAACATGCGCACTTATCTTCTATATTCATTTGAATCGTTCAAATTATGTACACTCCCACAGATTTTGTCACTAACGACTCGAGTTTCGCCTTTCGGCATCTTCAGGCGTTCAAGCGCACGGATGAACTTGAACTGACGCTTAGTAAATGAGTGTTTCGTGTTTATATAATAAATAAATGCATCACTGAGTCTAAAGCCATTGCTGGCGAAAAGGATAAGCTCATGGGAATGCCCAAAGATTTGAGTAGTGAGTGGTTTTAAGAATTATATTTATTTGTTTGTCGGCAAAGGTTTTATGACTATATTTATATAGAGTATAAAAGTGGGGTGTACATAATTTGAACGATTCAAATTTAATATTGAAATTCCACCAAGCACCTTCAGTCGAAATCTTAAAATTTATTCTATATTCATATTTAATGTACTATATATTAACACATGTTACAAAATAGTTATCATCTAACGAAATTTCGGCTGCCCATATTTATTCTTTTGACATTTTTTAAGAGTCTGCAAAATTTACGTTTTATTTACATATTACATAAGTAAAAGAGAATAAATTTATATCGTATGAGAGATAAGTATGTAACTAAGCTTTTTATAATAAAATAAATTGGTTTAGTTTTAGTCGTGTTTCTTCAGTGCCTCGCAGACAAGTTAACTTAGAGACCTCCAAGTGCAAAAAAACAGTCAAAGCTAAAGTTTCTTTACAAAAAAAGTATCGAGCGGTGAGTCCCCAAAGGAAAAAGTGAGCTAAGATTTGGGCTTTATGTCAGGATTAACGAAATCTATAGCAATATTTTTTTGTAAAACCTTTTTGAGAAGAAGAATATGATTGTTTCTATGGCTGGAGGCATCGCATCTTATTGAAGGATATACGATATTGGATAAAAGTGAGCTGAGCTCTTATCTTTTATTTTTTTCTTGAGAATGATGTCTTTTTTTATTTTGCCTTTATTATGAAATCACTCAATGTCCCTCTCCCTTGACATAAGTTTATGACTAAAAGTTGTACCTGAAACTGACTTCAATCAAGATATTCCAAGACAAAGTTTGCAAACATGTTTATAGACAATTTAATTTAGACAAACTTTTGAAACAATCTTCTCATATTTCGGAATTCTAAAATTAATACATAAGTAAGATAATGTCAATTAAATTTACATAAAAAATTATTACTGTACGAAAAACTGAATAATTTATATATTTTTTCAATGTCATTTAGACCAGTGTTTCCTAAATTGGGGGCCGCTGTAAAACATGTTTTGTATTGAACAATGCCACGCATTATTTTTTCGGATTTAGTGGGCCGCGGTATGATTTTTTTTGCACTGATTTAGACAGTCATTTCAATTGATGTCTGTGACAAAAAAGTATTTTAATGACATTTTTTTTTTAATTTGATAATATGTTATCATTTAATACAATTTTATGTAAGTAGCAACTTTGTACCAACATTGATAAATAAAATTCTGAAATTACCTAATTTATTCTGATTTTTATTGCACATTTTTATACTGTCATTTATAAGCAGATACATAGTTTTTTTATTAATTGCCGTAATTTGAGTAAGCCATTTTAATGAATACAGTAAACGGCATTTTATTTAAAAAAATGTTTTTGATTTAATTGGCTGGAAAAATAGGCTTCCGCTTATAAACTAATAAAGCTATAAATTGAATTTTTAACTGTATTTTGCTTGTATTAAAATAAATTGTATTTTTTTTCTTATTTTGTTACCGCATAAATCTGTTGGACTTACCAATGACGTTTTAAGTTATGTTAGTGTATTGCTTGGTGAAAAAGAATAGCTGAAAATATTTATCATGAAGTCGTCGATAGATTTTAAATGCTTCAAATTATTAATCCATATATGATACGGTATTTTCAATAACTACTTTGCTACCACGTCATCTGTGGTCTAGTTGGTATGAGCTTTGTCCTAGTGATCGCTCGATCAGATTGGTTTGACTTCAAGTACCGGTAAAATCAATATCACTTTTTTCAATTGTAAGATCTTAGGCAAGGATGTTTATGATGACTTCTCTCCTGCAGCTAATCTCGAGTAGCTAAAAAAATTTTCATCGAGTATGATTTTCTGATTTCAAAATATTTGACGCATTGTAATTAATCGTAATGCCAAATATTTATTTAAAAAAAATACTTGACACAATAATCATAAATCAGTCTAGTGTAAAAAGGATCTTTCTATTATACGTAATGAACGAGAAAGTCTATTACAAAAAAAAATCATGATTATTATTTTATGTATTCATAATAAAAATGCCAAAAATCAAATCTTGATTTAAAGTAAACTAGCACATTTTTCAATAAATCAAGATTAAGAACTTGTGTGCCATATTAAATAAGTTGTAAGCTAATCCATTATTTAAAATAAAAACGAATGATTAGAAAATATAACTTATATCCTTGACCCAGACGACGGTAATATTTTAAGGGTAGTCAACAACTGCGACCCCATATTTGGGAGTTTATTTGCTGAAAATGTAGACACCATAAAACATTTCGGAAGTTCAAGTGGGGTGCCATAATGGATAAATTTTATGAATGTAAATTATTTTATGGCCAACTTCACATTGCTATATTGTTTTAGGAACAATATTTGTTTCTCTATCCATATGCAGAAATTTAAATATATTCTTTCAATTGAGAAGATTTTATATAATGTCATCGATTTGACTCAACTTTTGGGTCACAGAATGCGTGATGGTTTTCATTTTGTTAAATTATTTGTAATTATATTTGTCATTTGAATATCGACTCTAAAATAGTAAAAAAGGTTTAACCTTCATTTTTTCAAAATGACTTTTTCGGTAATTACAATATACACAATTTAGTACACGATTTATCAAAAGGATGTTGAGTGTATATTCAAATTTAATATCTAAATTTAACTTTTCAGCTTGAAAAAAGAAGGTCTGTGAAAATTTCAACCATAACTCATCTAAAGGTTTGAATTGAGCCAATAAAACACTAGTTTATGTGCACTTGAATGCTATAGATATTTAATATTTTTACTGAAAACCAAAATTGTCTTTAAATGATTTTGTGCCTCCTGTAAAATTTATTATATGTGGATAACGTCTTTGTTTCCTTTATACAGTCGATATATTATATACATTTGTATCCACTGAAAAGTTAATAAAAAATTGGTGACTTATTCAACTTGCATCACCCGATGGCAAATTTAAGTCTTTTGAATTTTGCTTCTTAGTGGTTGAATAATAATAAAAGACAGTTTTGAATTATTTTACTTTGAAAACAATGATATTCTTTGCGGTTTCATAATCTTTCTTATGCGCGCCACTGAATTTCTCACAAGAAAAACACTTTTGGCAATAAAAACATTTCTCGCAGTATGCAGCAGTCGATGGCAAGATAAATATTATGGCCCACATTTACGTTGAATGGCAAACTTGGGTTACGCGTTGAAAAAACTGCTGTAGTTGGTCAATGAATGGCCTCTTTTTTTGAATCATAGAAAAACATAATCGATTCAGCTTAACTGAAAATATGAAATGTATTCAGCGTTCCTTTTTATAGTGGTCATCGTAGGCAATTTAGAAAACCCATTTACTACGAAAATAGGTCGTACATATACGCCATTAAAAATGATAAATTCTTAACGGAAAACGTTTCATTTTCATTGTAATTTTATATCTTCAATACTTTTCAAAAAATGAAAATTTTATAACACGTTTCATTACTCAATATAGTTTTATTCCTTATGTTCAGCATGTAAACTCCAACTGCTTACTTTACGAAATGTCATTTTTATTCAATTACAAATTTTGCAGCTTTCAGAAACATCGACAAGGATAAAAAAAAATACAATTATGTTAATAAATTGCTTTCCTCACGCTCAGTTTTTAATATCTGACCGGCGGTAGCAAATGACAATATTAAAGACATCTATTACTTCGAAATTGAATCGAATACCGAATCAGTTCATAAAATTGTCCATACTGGGCTAGGACCTGCTGAAACAGTAACAAATAATGGTTTACTCACAAAATCTTTGACCAATCGGCTATAGGGTTAGCCTAAAGGTTGACAAATCACTGCTCTTTAGAAGTCTATTTGAATTTAATATATTGTATATATTTGTATATATGTATGGTTCTCTGATAGCTTTGCTATCCCTTTTCCTTGACAACTTCTTCTCACTTAAAATTTTGCCGACCTTTGGGATATCTAGTTAAATATTTTTACCATTATATCAGTTTTCAACAATCAAAAGTTATTGGGTAAGTGTATATATATTTAAAGTGTTAACTGAAGCTTGCTACAGAATTTTCAACGAAAGCCATTTGAAAAAAAGCTTTTAAATAAGCAGTTTCAACAGCGGTTTTGGATATTTTTGAACAAATAACTAATCGATAAAATACAATATTAAATATATGTTCTTCTACCCAAAATATTGCCTGGTTTTTATATAAAGAAACTTTAAATCCTTCACAAAATAAAATTTAATGTTGATTAGATGTAATATGAAAGTTTCGAAGGATAATAAAGCATAATAATGTATTTCACGTTGCAAAACAAACCAAAACAAACAGTTTTCAAAGCCTTTTGCAACATGGAGATGGTAAATCTATTTTCTAATAATCAGTATTTCAATAAACTTTTACACAAATTACTTTCCAATAACCTTTTGGAGAAGCTACAATAATATTTTACGTTATTTATAGCCTAAATTTTTCAAAAAGTGATTTCAACTTGCTTCAAATTTATTGGAACATATCATAATATTTTGAAGTTGAAATTTTAATTTCACTTGCAATGTATGTATAGTTAAATTCGTGATGGTATAATGAAAATATTATTTTTCGTTGTTAACATTGACATAGTTTTACATATTTTTACAATGTTACTGACCAGCCCAACCCATACATTCTCATTACTATCTCGTGTCATAAATTAACTCAATAATGCCGGGTATTTTACAAGGTGAAAAGAAAATCCTTTTAATGCTTTAATGAAAAAGAAACAATCTCTCTACTCTGCAAAAATACTTTTTATTCAGTTTAATTCTGTAAAAAGTATATTTCTGTCGGGACGTAATGAAATATTTGCTATGCCATCCTTATGACTAGGACATTAATGTAATAAAGGGACTTTGCCTACTTCAACTTCTTCTGGAAATGAAAAGGTCAGCCATTTCACCAAGGATGCTATTAATTATTTTTTACCTTCTAGTGACTGGAATAATTATTATATTTTACACTTACATATAATATAATTTATATTATTAGGTTTGCATAGTTTAGCAATAATACTTAGATAGTTTCATAGAGAAATGGATAGGTCTTTGCTTTTAGAAACTAGATTGTACTTTCTAAAAGGGTCTCAAAGCTTGACCGTTGAGAGATATATAATATATAGTATAAACGTATTTATCATTATGAAATATTTTAGTGTAAATTACACATACAATATAACTAATATTTATACATATTTTAATAAACAGTGTAACTAAGTGTGAAACTTTTCTCACTTATTTAAGAAGCTTCTTCATAATAATAGGTAAAATGTTTCATAAATATTATATATATACATATATAAAATTTTACCTTTCACCGAGAGTAGACTCAGGGGAGAAAGAGGACTCCGCTCTTATCAAAAATGTATTTTTATAAAATCTGTTTTATATTTTTTCAAGCTTACTTATTTTGATCAGGCTTGGTTTCACCCATCAAGTGCTTTTTTGAACTGATAAAAATATATTTTGATACAAACTGGATTATTTAAACAAAACACAAGTATTATTATACTAATAAGGGTGCAATGTAAATATTTTCCTTTAATACATAGAATAAATGAACAAAAATACACAGTAACGAAAAAGCTTAAAAACTCTTCAAAATAAATGCTGCAAATTTAAATCACATTAAAAATTAATCAATTAATAATGGTCACAAACTATGAATCGAAAAGAATGTATAAAACTATTAATCGGTCAATTTTAATTTTATAGTTAATCTAAAAAATCTAATTTACAAAAATACATAATCAATTAATATTTTAATTAACCATCAATTAACATAATTAATTGTTTTGTTAGGGTGTACTCACGAACAAATAATATTCTTGTTGAAATTTAAATGAAATCATATAAAATATTTTTTGAATAGTTATAATAACTCTTTGCATTTAATTATGACAAAATACATTACTTTAAACTTAAAAAAAAATATATAAATAAATCTTATAAATCGTATTAAATTTTATATTACAATTAATATAAAACTTAGAAGTACAAATTTTTAAAATATAAATTTGTTTTATTTTTAACTTTTAAATCAATGTATTGCTATTGTTGAATTGACCATTTATATTGTTGATTTTGTTGAATCTTAATTTTTTGCAGGTATTTATTGTATTCTTTTAAGTACATGCCTACAAAATAAATCATTAATACTTACCAGCTGTAGGAGAAAAAATAGTCTAACATATTACTATAACGCTATAGTGTTTAAAATGATAATGTAATCAATCAATATGATATATAATAATACCATGCGTAAGATATAATTCGATCACAAGGTGTACAGTGAGTTAAATTAAGTACAATAGGACAATACAGCTAAAGAGCAAACACAATAGAAAATTAACCATTCCTCATTTGCATAGTCATAAACTGCGCCAAGTCAAAACTGTTTTTCAATTTAGGGGTCATAACACTAATTATGCAGGTCTTTCAATGAACATTGCGTGATTCTTTGTCAGCTAGAAACGGTCGTAAGTCATTTCGGTGAAATTTCTGGCAATTCGAGTGAAAAAATAATACGCAATCGTGTTTGACTCAATTTGCTAAACTGGCAAATAAATTGTTAGAAAGCACGGCATGTAAATATACTAAAGAGACATGTTTTTATTCATTTTACCATTTTTGCGAAATATTTTTATCTCTGTAACAGCTTCATCAATGCGTGAAATAAAATGAGACATCGATTGTTAGTTTTTTTTTTTGAAAACGGAAGATCTGTATAAAATTTTATGTTGGTTGTGATACCCTTTATAAATAATAACTAATTTTAATGTTGTCAGTTTTTTTTTCAAATAATACGAGCTGCGCTGATAAAAATATGACATTTTCTTAAATGTGGAGCACATGAACATTTAATGAAGTTCACTTCAAGAAAAAATCTCGACTTGAACTACTTGTTTTAACCTTTGTTTTTAATAGTGCAGGGGTATAAGAATGGAATTTTATCAGGATAAGTTATTGACTTATTGCTCTCGCTATTCTCAATTTCTAGGTACAAACAAATGTACTTTCGAACAGAAATTCAGAAGTCGATTGAAAAATCAATTTATGAAACTGATTTTGGATTTATGTCAGTAGACACCGTTACCGAAAAAGACCACGTTGATCGAACAATTAAATTAATAACAATTATAAAATTACAAAAATAACATTCTCTTATTAGTTTCCGTATCATAGCTTTTTGTGCAATGTTTGTATTATAAATAACAAATTATTATTCATAAAAAACATAGGCTTATAGTAAAACGATATAATAGGTTCATCTTTTAAAAGTCCAAATATTTTAATGAACATCATTTTATTAAATGGTCTGTAAATACAAAAACTCTAGTGATGGTTTCTGTACAAAAAAACGGCGATTTGTTATCGAAAGTCGAAACTGGAAACGAAATTTGTTCAATACAATAAATCACAGCGAACGTCAGAATAGAACGATTTCCTTGATTTTTACAGATTTTTCAGAGTGGATTAGCTTTCGGTGTTATACAGATGAACATTTTTTAAATTCGTTCCTTAAAATAAAATAGTCGATATTTTATAGATAGTAATCTAAAAAGGGTTAATCGAGAATTTGCTTAATTACTTTTGCCTAATCAGTAACAATGTTAGACTTGAAATAAAAGGAAAAAGTTAGTATTTTTAGGTTAAGTTTCTTTCGCCTTACTCCAAAGTTTTAAAAATATTTGTACTTCATCAGTCTCGGAAAAATACTTGGTATATAAAACTAACTTTTAATTTCATGAAATTGATATTAAAGATTACTTTTGAATTTTTTTATTTATTCAAAATACATCAACTTCGCATAGGGACTGTCATACTTATTATTATTATTATACTTGAATTGGTGCAGGTCATATACTGGAATCAAAAGTAGGGTTATTGATCATGCGCTCGAGAGGTGAAGTAAGCCAACTAGTAAAATGGTAAAACTTTAATTAAAAATCACATATTTATTTGGTGTTTTGGTAGATTGCATATTTTTATTATACGAATATTGCAATGCCTATTAACTGAGATTACTTCACTTTTACGATACTTCAAGACGTGTAGAATATAACAACGCATCCAATTTTTGTTTCTAAATTACAACTTGGCTTACTTCACCTCTCAGGGGCTCGCTCAATTAAAAGTTTATTTTGTGTTGACAGCTTGTTAGAAATATTATTGAATATCTCTGTAACCTTATGATATAAAAAATGTTAAATAATAACGCAGAATATACTTTAAATTCTTAAAAACTTTTCCCATACCACAAAAATTTAATATTAAACATGCCCTATTTTTCTCATTAAATAAAATATTAAAAATAGTTTAAAAAAAGAATCTCTCTTAAAAATACACCGTTGAAACCGCTTTATATTTATTATTTAATTTATGATATTATATAGTGACACAGATGCTACAATAACGCCATAAATTCAATCCTTGATCTTACTAATAAAACTATCGCTTTTATGGTGCTGTCTGTCAATTTTATTGATGGTGGTAAGTTACTATATTTATAAAAAAAAACTCAGTATTTTTACGTAATCCAAAATTTAATTAACGAATTGGGTTTTGTTTTTTTAGTTGCAAACATTTTTAATTAATTAAACCAGCTAATAATAATGCTGGAGAAAAAAATGTATTTTTTTGTAAAATAAAATACGAAAATCTATTATGTTTTTTATCTTATGATAACAGAGTTTGCCAGAATTAATATTCCAACATGATTCGACGAATGTTTCTGATCAACTGGAACTATTATTTAAATAATGCGAAGAACTTTGAACAAATGCGATTTTTATTCTAATGAGCTGTCTATATAGTGTTTAATTTTGAATTACAATTGCCGATCTGACTCGCATTTGAGCGAAATATATCTAGATTTAGGTCACTAGGCGATTGTTAAATTTAATGCGAATATTTAGTAAAATTTTCATGTCTATTGACTCGACCCCTATCACCAGTTTTTTTTAAATTCAAATGTGTACGTTTGCAACAATTTAGCAAGCTGTATTATATAAACCACGAGTTCCCAACTTAGGGTCTCCAACTTTTTTCGATTTTGGATTTGAACAACAAAACTAAAAATACAGTAAAAAAAAATACCTTATTGAAATAAAAAAAATGCCTTTTTCAATTGCACTGGAGCCGCGGGTCACATGGCTTTTATAAAAAGGGGTCGCCACCCGAAAAAGGCTTGGAGCCTATGATATAAACATTACCAAAAATTTGTGTACATTTCAATTTATTCCCTTAGCATTTTATAACATTTAAAAAATGAAAATACATCTATTATAAGAATTACTTGATAAAGTTAATAGCTAATTCAGCAAAAATCCATTCTCAGAACAACATAAAAATATATCATTGTTGACTTAAAAGTTTTGACAAAAAAAAATATTATTCATTTCCGCTCCCAATGAGGAGAATATGGCTTCCTAATGGAGGTATCTTAACAGAAGTTTTCATACGAGAATTTTTTGTTAATCAGTTGCTCAACAACCTCTTTTGTTCAAAGAGAGTAGTAAAGGTGTAAGGATAAGGATAGGACAGAAATCTCGCTACATCCAGTCATTAAAGGATCTGAGAGGGTGGGAGGGAATTTTCAGACATTGCAAACACTCATGCCTTCGAACAGAAATCGATCGAAAAAATGCTGTTCGTACTGGGATGTTAGCCCACCACGCTAACCACTACGCCATAGGACTCGAGTATTTTACCCATCTTTAATGTATCCCAAGCCAATAGCCATTTCAATCAACTTATTTTATCAAAAATTTCATCGTGTCAATTAATACAAACGTCAGAGAAATAAAATTATTGCTTTTTCTGTTTTATAAGTAATAATAAATTTTGCTTAATTAACCATTATGCTTAGTTTTTTTTTCTGCATCTGAATTCCCAACTAAGTATACTCAGTAGCATATGTTAAATTTTAACAAGTTTTATTGTTACCCAGTACACCGTATTCCTTGTAAATACTTTAAAAACTCTACTGTATATCATAGTTTTATGATACAACGAGGTTTTTCCGTATACGGGTATATTATTTTTTTTAATTTATTAGTATAAATTTAGCCCATTGTCGATGCACTTAAAATGAATATTCAGGGTCTTGAATAGAAATAACTCTACCGTCCTTAATTAAGCCACATTTATTTGCATTCGTCTCAGTAATATTCAGTATTTGGTAGTATGAACTAATCAATCACTCATGGGGTAACGGGAAATCTGAACATTCTGTGACGGTGACGTTTGGTAACTGATAAAATCTACCCTACTAGGGTTTTTGATTGCAGAGTGCGGGTTTGGCGCCAGTGGTGCCTTTCAACGGTGCTCATTTTTCTTCATAAAAAAGCATAAAACTATAATTACTTTTAAAAAAATATATTCATTTGCTTTGTCGGCAATTCTTCGATGAGAAATTTCTTAGGAAAGGTTTAATAATAAATGATTATTTTACAGTATTTTTTGCTGTCATTTTTTATTCAGATGTTAAAATCCAATACGACGTTTTTGTTACCACGAACTGATTTACTGAAAAATATATTCGTCCCTCCACAATTGACGCAGAAAATATTGTGGTGACATTTTAATATTCAAACTATTGAAGAGTCTCACGCTCTCACTCGAAAATTCTCGCCTTGGTGATTCGTTATACTTCATGTTACTTGAAAATCAAATGTGAAAAATGCCTCACAAAATCTTATTAAAATTGCTATGCTATATTGAGGTTAATTGCATATTTCAGAGTCAAATTATCTGTATTAGATTATTTTTTTCCATTGTCATTATATTTTCTTTAATGTTTCATGTCGACGTTGTTTTTTGAAGAAAACGGTTATTTAAAATAAAATAATAATTCTGTCATGGTAAAAGTATCCTCCTTCAATTATATAAGCACGTGAAAATAATTTTGCAATAAATTCATAAATAATTCACTATGAATAATAAAAGCGGAAACCATCTCTTGTTTTTTGTGATGAGTTTTTCGTGTAAACGGCTTTGCATTTTTAAATTAGTCGTAGTCATGAAACAAAAATTCATCGTAATAATGCTGTTTGAAAATGTGAAGAATTTTCGAACTTATGTAGGCTTTATAGATATGAAGTATTGTGACAGTTTCTCATAATCATTATAACTATATTCATGTGTAGTTATTTCAAACTACGTATATTTAACTTGCCAGTAATATTAACAATAATTCTAATCCGATTTTAAAAATTGTACAGTCATATATGGACAATAATTCATAACCATCGGTATGCATTGAAGGTAGCATAAAAGATCAAAAATAAATTAAAAATCAAATTATTTTAAATAACGTAGAAGTAATTTAAGTTTTGTTGCTGTTAATTATATCAAATAAACATATTCTTATTAAACAAAAATGTACACACTTTGATTTGCCTTTTTCGTGAAATATATGTATAATATATGAAAAGCCGAGATTTTAACAGAGTCACTGTTAATATTCATTTGAAAGATTGAATGAAAAATACTCAATCTTTTTTTCCTGACTCCACTCGTAAACTACCCTTCACTTGTTTATCCTTCAGTATGTATAGCATTCAATTTTCAGCTGGACGAAAACCTTATCCACGCTTTCTATCCTGATCTACGTAACTTGATTCATGAATTCAATGACTTCAGCACATTGCTAATAAATAAAGCTGATTGTTTATATAGCTATATGATGTTTTTGTTCTGTCTTGTTAACTCGTGTGACATTTAACACTTGTCTTGTATGAATTTTTATGGGCGTGAAG
The DNA here is from genome assembly GCA_031772345.1 of Himalopsyche anomala. Classification (NCBI taxonomy): domain Eukaryota; kingdom Metazoa; phylum Arthropoda; class Insecta; order Trichoptera; family Rhyacophilidae; genus Himalopsyche; species Himalopsyche anomala. Next base: position 9,767,084 of record CM062827.1, read on the forward strand.
ACAAATTTGTCTCGTTTCATGTACTATGCTAAGGCGTTGGTGGATGTCTCGTTATTACGTTTGACTTGTTTGGCTTTGCACTTTTGGCCAGTCTTTTGAATTTAGATATACTGCAGATTAAAAACTTAATATCGTGGTAAATATATCCATTCCATGAAATAAGTAATCAGTATTCTTTATATGTTTTTTTATTATTACTAGGGTTTCTGACACGGTTAAAACCAGAACCGAATATTTTTTTACAGGGAGGTACCCGGTAATTTTAATTTCAAAATATGTTTGATTTCTTTGTATTAAATATATCACTTTTCAAGATGCAATATATTCTCCTGCTATACTTCTTTTTTGCAAACCCTATTTAAAGGTTAAGTGTATCGATCAAGGAATCGCGTATTTTCCGTTGACAATCAAATGAATCAAAAATTCAATAATCTATGAAATATAAAACACTGGGTGCATTGATATTTTTTAAAATTTATCTTTCTAGAAAAAAATATCGAAAAATATCTTGACTTAAAATTAAAAAAAAAAAAAACTGAAGAGTTAGGAAAAGTATTACGTAGTAAAAAAATTACAACGCTCATATATGTGAGAGATATTATCTTTCAAAAAAAATATTCTTTATCTATTTGAACGATATGTGTGTACATGAATATTTAGATTAATTAAAAAAATATACTTCTCCTTAAAAAAGTCTTATTTTGTATTTATCAGCAATTAAATCAATCTTGTAATTAAATATTATTTTTGTTGATAATATACAATTTGCATTTTATAAATTTTAATATTTAGTCAGGATAATATGATAGTTGAAAAAAAATTCCCGAACTGAATTAGTTTATGAAAAATACCCGAGAACTTAGTACTGCATTTACTCGGGTATTTGGATGCCCTAATATTGCATGCACTATTACTAATATGAATGTCCTTTTTGACAGTGGTATGTTATCGGCCATCCACGCTGACAACCTTAATGTCTAAATAATTAGTTTTATGCTGCTAATAACACAGTAAAAACATAGATTTCATTATGAAGCAAATCTTGAAATTAACGCTCGGCCATTTTTACGCTAGTAAAACTTTAATGGTCTACTAAATGTGGGAAGCATCCTGCTGTTGTGTCACGATACGGCGATAAATGATAATACCCCATATTACTTAAAATAATACGAAGACTATCACACATACAGTATTAATGGTACAATAATTTACGTTCGTAGTGTAACATTATTTATCTCGTATATTTAAAAGTGTTTCACACCGGTTTCTTCTTTTGTGCAAGGAAAAGAGTCGTAGGAACACTGTATATTTTTTTATTATTATTAAAAGATTCAGCCAAAATTTAAAATTAAGAGATAATAAGTTTACGAAATTACTTATTTTGTTTACGTTTTTTTTTAAATAAATATTAAGGTTTTTTATTTTTTTTATTTACAAATAGAAAACGAAATATGATGTAATGAAATACATTGATTTCAAATGTCTTTATCAAAATGTTTATATTTTAAATGGCATTCATTGTCTTGTTACATATTTTATATTATAATAATATTGTTATGAAACAATTTATACAACGGTGTTTAAATCAAACAATCAATAACATATATAAAAATAAGTAGTTTGTTTTCTCAGAGCTTAGGTATGCGTATCTGTGATTTTTTAATTCATTCCCACCCAACGTGTGCAATGCGTAAGACAGTTTATGAAGACCCATGCGTCGCTAACTAGTCATTTGTTATAACAGTATCTTCCACGTAAAATAGACAATATGACATCGTCACAAAACGTTGAATGTCCCTGTCTAAATAAAGTCACATTAGCTCATCATTACTTTTCTTCAAATATCTTAATTACATACGTTACACAACAGCTTAAAAGTAATAATTCATTTTCATTTTGTATTACTGAAAAATTCTTAGTATCCTTAGAAAAAAGTGTGATATAGAGTTATGTAGTAAGAGTCGTGGAGTTGAACTGTTTTTATCAGAGTGGGAAAACAAACAAACAACCATTCTTCTTTTTTATTTATTTTCTGTGTATACAAATTGCTAGAATCAAAAGTGGTGCCACTGCATGCTACTAAATCTAAAAATTATATTAGAGGTTCGAATACATTTAATAAATAAATAGCACTTTGAAACATTACTAAAAATCAGGGAAAATTATTTCTATCATTTTTCGGGATAAAGTAATTACATACAGTATTACTAAGCCAAATATATTTAAAAAATTAGCTTATTTATATTATTGATTGGTGAAATATTTACTGCACGTACTAGAAGAAAGGTAAATTATTTCAAGGGGGAAAAAAACACATTTTTTTCTAAGCCGAAGTTTGAATTGGAATCGTTTTATTTTAGTTGTAACGACTCTACAGTTCTGGTTTGATGTAATATTAAAACCTAACTTTGCCGCCTTGTCATCAAATTTTATAAACCATCGTTTTATTGGCATATTAATCAGTTGCCCATTTACAAAGTTTGGCTATCAAGTAATGGTATCGAAATTTGTTATCATTGCGGGCGTTATTCTGGATAGTGTGAAACTTTTGGTCACAACAGTCTCCAACTAACTTAGTAAATAACCGAGTAAGCACCTACCAAGTATCCGCATTGCATGCAGCGGCAAAGTTAGCGTTGGTAGGCTCGAAGTTATGTTTCAACTGCGATTAGATTTACCGCCCGATCCTAGGTCAGGCATAATAAAACTTGTGACCTTACTGTGCGTATTACGTTAGATAGGTTTATAAAATTTTGGTAATATTATTTGTGTCAGTATAATCGTCGCATATACAAGTTTTGAGTAAATCTTTGATGAATATTTCAATGTGGTCAGTAAATTATCAGTTAATTTATATTACTAAGAATACATAATATAATACTTTTTTAGTAATTAAATATTTCCCTTTTACTATGTGGTCAGCGAAAGCGAGTTTAAAAATTTTGAAATTAGTTCAAAAAGGTGTGGTATTATTTATTGTAAATATGATTTTCTTTATACTTATTTTATCTTCAAATGATAAACTAATGCATTTTTTCATGTCAAATAATGGCGCCTTAGCAATAAAAGCAGATGAATCTTGCTTTATTTAATGTTCAAATGTTTATTAAATTATTTGTGCACTACAAATTATGAGTGTTTGTAAATATAATTTTGATTTCTCACATGATAACTGTACGTCTTGCGTGGACGAAATCAAAGCGAATGCAAAGCGAAATGATCTCCGTCGCTATATTGACCACGTGACAAAACGCATGCCGCGATCAGTTTGTTTGATATTTTGATTCGCTTTAAGCCGTGTTCCATTCGCATTCGCTGTGACTGCGCCCACACAAGACGTACAGTTACAGAACTTGGATTCGAGAGACGTTTTTGTATAAATAACTCTTATCAAGATTTTTTAATATTGTAAGGCATAAGGTATGAATTTAAATTTGTTACTGTTAATTAAACAGTAACTTTTGTCTAATATTTTGACATTTTCATTAGTGTATTAATCGTTATTCTTATTTTTAAGTCGCTACCGTTATCATATCAGTGTATATAAGCTGCAATACGACAACTGCACTGTTTTCGTCGGTCGGGCAAAAGCGTTATGTTAAAAACACTAATTATTCTGAGCCTAGTCAATTGATGATATTGGTTTGCATGATCAATCATTTTCAATTTAATATTTTTTTGTTCACAGTGAATAAATAAGAAAATGAAAAATACGTTTTTATAAAAGGAGTATCGCCTAACTATTTTGATTTTATAACAAATTTAAAATATTAAGTTTGCTAACCCTGAAAAGCTTTCGTTACTATTGATTATCATTTGCAAAAGAAGTAAGAAACATTTGTTTTTAAATGATACCATAAAAGTCACGGTGAGCTTTCAAAGAAAATATTAAACAATAATTTAACACTCGTTTTTATATTTTACATAATGTTGATATGGAATATATAAATTGTATTTCAAGATCGCTCGTTTTTATTATTATTTTTGTAAAAATGTGTACAGTTCGATGACCAGCGGCAGCTAATATTATACTTTATTTTCTCATGGAATTTTATATTGAAATATAAACTCCGCTTCATTTTACACAACTTAATTGATGTTAAAAACAAAGTAATTTAGTTAAATCTTCATTCGGTATTGATAAAAGAAAGAACACATATTTTTCAATTCATTAAAATAAATTCACTACATACTGTATATCTTACAATTATTATTTTTACAAGTTGAAAAACTTATAAGTCACTAGTTTGAATGCCTAGGTTTATTGCGGTAGAAGAGGATTTCCTAAAAAGAATCTATGACGTCAACTAATATAATATTTTAAAAAGCGCTTGAAATGCCATTAAATTGTCTGTTTACGTGTTTAACCAATATAACATCGATAAATCAAACATGGTTTAAAAGCTTTTACAATATTCATAAAACACGTTTGTTTCACCCATAAACGACGAGCATGGGGATAAAAATTAAATTAGATACACGAATGGTTAGGAATTTAGCATTTGATAAAATATATTTTTACGATTGTCGTATAGTAAATAATCAGGAACGTCTCGTGGGCATAGGTGAGTAGGCAGTCGCCTAGAGGCGTCAAGTCCTCTGGAGCGTAAAATGATTATGTACATACATTTTAAAAATATTTAATTATTTTTGACACACGAATTTGACTTAATAAATATGATACTGTATGTATTTGTATAGTATTGTATTTGATAAAATATTCGCTGCCAATACGTAAACAATGGACTCGTTTAACCTCAATGCTATTCGTGATGGGGAAGGGGCGGATTGTTTTATCCTTTTAATACAATCATAAGCAATAAATACTACTGCAGTTAAATGCTACTTAATATATTTATATTATGTAACAATACACTATATTTTCGTTCCAGTTCCATGTTCCAAGCGTTATAAATATATTTTTCAAAATTACAATAAAGTACTGATTTGATCTCAAGGTATTCATCTTACTAAATTTAACAAGCGGCTCGCTCAAGCAACCCCACCCAACCGAGCCCACTTTGTTTTTAACAATATAATAATCAAAGTCTATAACCACTGCTATGAAAGAAAAACACAAAAGGAGCATATTAATCGACCAAATAAAAATAGAGAAAAACCATGTTTTTTTATTACATATTGAACAGGTATCGATTACAAATTTTCTTTGCTTATACGAATATTGAAATTGGTTTTAGATTTTTGTTTTTTTTGTTTATGAACTCTTAGGTTAATTATTTAACTTTCCATTTGTTATATTTATTAGTATGGCTGTTTTAAAATTGAAATATCTGAAATTATTGCAAAGTTTTTTTTTATTTAGATCAATCATAGATGAAAAACCTTATTGTTAATTTAAATTAAAAGCGTGAACTTTTTATTAATTTCCGGACAGCGGAATTGTTAATTTTCGTAAAACGTAATAAATGCCACTTCAGTTATTTTATTATTTACGAGGCTGACGTGCTGGCGCAAATAAGTTACGCCACACGCAATACTTAATATTACACGTGCAAATCCACCTGTATTTTGTAAAAAGATAAAATTGCGGTATCAATAAAACCTGACGGAATGTTTTTTTTTTTAATATCTGCAGCACTATTAATTTTCTTTCCATTATTTCATCAATAAATAAAACAGAAATAAAAATGTTTCAAAAATCATGCATACATATTTAAAAAAATATTTTTTTATAACCTTTCTTGAATATTAAGCATAACGACTAAGCAAAGTTTCTTAATTACATTTTTCAAACAACGTTAATCCACTACTATGAACCAAATTGCTGTGGAAAACATTTATGAATTAAACAAATTTATCCTACCTTTTTTCTAAAATAAAAAGTATGTTGGAATAAACATTTTTTTTTTATTTAAAGCTCTCACGCCAATTGCTTTATCAAATACCTTTTTGTGTGTATATCAAATGTTTTTATTGTCACTTATTGAGTTTAGTTTGTGGAAACAATTGCTATTTAAAATTATAAAAAATGTATATAAATACAAAATTGCAATGTTTTTTACCATTGAATTCTATAATATTTAAAAAAATATCATTTAGATTTTACATCCATCTCCACTTTTAGAGTATCGAGTGTTTCAATCAATATTATTTGGCTTAAACTTTACCAAACTTAATTTTTAAGCCAAATTATTGGGTTCCTGATGCAAAAGTGTAGAAATATTCCGTAAGTCTAGAATAATGTTTCCGAATAATCTTGGTTGAATAATTCTGGAGACACTAAAAATATTAATACGTGATGAACGCACTGTTGTAATCGGAAGCTTTGCTAAGGGTGTATGAGAAAGCACATTTTATGCGAGATATCGCATACCCTATATTTAAATAAATCATATTTATCGATTTAAAATTTTAATGTTTTAATTTAACAGCAGTAAAACATTTATTATCCCGACCTTGATTATCCGTATTTTAAATCTATAGATGTACCGAATTTTGGAATGACTGTTAGTAATTTATATTAATGAAGTGTAAACAATATATGAGATATCAGGAAAACAGTAGTATAAATTTCTATATGTATAACCTGTAATGAACACAATGTTGCCGAGTGGTTAAATTGCGATGTAAACGATTCTAAATGTCAAATTTAAAATGATAATTAAGGAAATACCACCGTCTGATAATCAAGATCAAGAGGACGAACATAAGATTCTCGAGGAAAGCAATATTCATCTTAAATGTTCTGAAGCTTTTCAATAATTACATTTAGATATGATTTGTGGAGGAATTCAATACTATTTATGAGTATAATGATATATATTTATTTGTCTATTTGGCTAAGTGGGCGTTTGACATCAAATATATAAATTATATGTTTTTATTTAGTAAAGTAATCTTTTGTTTTACTATTCAAATTAAGCCAATAGGATTCCAATAGCACTAATGAATTTATAAAAAAGACATATTTAATTAATAAGCACGATAGTGAATCATACACACATTCACGGTAATATTGCGTGTTGGCGATGCTGAGAACTTATTAACTTTGATTATTCTTAGATTTATTTTACTTAATAATTTCACCAAAGGGTTCCTAACCGGTTTATTATAATGAAATATGCGAATAAAAATGAATAGAAAAGTGGACATATTAATTGAAATAAAACTTACATAATCTTAAAAAATACACGTAAATCTTTTATTGATTTAGTTAGAATGTTAATGATGTTTAGAACAACCCAACAAAACTGTTTGAAAAATTTTTTCAGTATTTCATTACTTAATTTGTATACATTATGTAAATCAATCTTTCAATTTGTAGGTGAGCATGCCAAGACTGACTACGGGAAAGCCAGTGGAATTGGCTACTCAACGAAGACTCGAATGGGAAGCCGCCATGGAGGCTGTATTGCGTGACCTTTCTACCCCATCCCCCGACCAGGCAAAGCCTCCACTCGTGCAGATCGTTATCTACGAGACTTCCGTTTAAAAAAAACACTCTACGATCATTATGCAGAGTTTCTCATATCAATCGCGTTGCTTAATTTTATTTCTTGGTTGTGATACGGAGTGAAGTTATACGAGTGACGTGAAAAGTGAAAAGTATATAAAGTATATATTAAAAGAATATTAAAAATATATTTGCAAGCCTTGTAAGGTGACATTCGAATTAAACAGCATTGAATTTTGAACAGTGATAATTGTGAGCTTTTTTTTAATAAAAAATAATAATTAATAAATGCTCCGAAATTAGATTTTAATTAAGCTTTTATTACAATTAAAAATTTACTGCAACGATAGAAAGTTCTTTTTGTTTGTGTCGTACGCAGATTTAAATTATCTGCTTATTTTATATTCATTATACATAACTCAGTGCCTAATTAAAAATTATTTTATACGTCGCACTTTTAATATCAAACATCATTAAATTTTAACAACACAATTTTTACAAATATATTCAATTTTAATAACAACCATTTTGAGATTACATGGGCGATTAGTTTTGTCAAAATTATACACGTTGTACTTCTTTTAATCACTAAGAAACACCAGTCGTCGTTTTTGATTTGTATAACCTTTTTTGCATAATTAATTTATCTTGCATACAAAAATACAAATTGTATGTGAAATAAATCATTCGTTTCAAATCTTTATCAAATTCTAGCAATTAACATTTGCATCAACAATATAAATAACTTTAACGTTTTATTTCCTTGAATTTTTTTATTCATAATATACGATTCGGATAACTGCAGATTATTTCAGTAGTTACATTTTTCATTCACTTAGGTATCTATATATTTCCGAGGAATTATAATATGTTTGTCTTTTAAGATTCAAAATCTGGTATATAATTGTTTTTTTTACTACTGTGAATAGTAAAAATCAGGGCTTCGAACCGGAACGGCACCGAAAACCGGAAACGAACTGAAAAAAATATATATTTTGGGCAAATCGGTAAATTCCTGGGCTTTTGGATTCGAGCTGAACCGAAAACCGTTAAAACCGTTATTTTTGAACCGATATATATTTGTTTACTTGAACCAAAGAAATAGCGGTTTGAAGCCTTGGTAAAACCATGACTTGTTTTTAAAACCTTATAATGATGTATAAATATTTAATTGTGCGCATCAATCTCGATTCCTATTTTTTGCAGCTATATGAATTACTCACTCTTCACAGGCTACTTGCAATACTATTTATTATAATGTACACATTCAGAAAACAATCGTCTACAACGGTGTTTCCCAACCTTTTTCATGCCACGGACCTCTACATCTGAAACCAATAATCTGCGGACCCCCGAATTTTTTTTTATTTCACATGTTCATATTTTATCACAAAGAATGTTTAATGAATGAAAATTTTCGCAAAAAACCTGCGGACCCCTGGTTGGGAAGCACTGGTTTACAATACACTTTTTACAGCATTATAACTAATTACAAATTCGTACACGTCTAAAATACTTTATTATCCAATTTTTTTAATAAATTTGTCTTTTATTTATTATATTTGAAAATATTCTTAATTACTTTGAATATATTATGTAGAGATATTTTTTTGTAATAATGAAGGACGTAATAGTGTGACCTTGAATATGTAACGTTTAAATTGTATTTATATAAGGAATCAATGTATTTTTATATTGCCCGATAAATTTACCTTAATTAATTAAATTACCTAATTTAGTTTTTTAAACATAATCTATGAATTATGATTAGTCTATAAATATTTCTATTATCTGTTATTGTAAGAGTTTTTTTGAGTTTAATGCCATATGTAAGTGTTATTTTTTGTAAGATACCAAAACGATGTATATTTTTCATTATTTTTATGCGAAAGAAAAGCAAACTTTTGAAAAATATAACTGCTAAATTACACGTAAAAATAAATTGTTCCTTCGGGATCTAAAGTTCCGCCATTACGGAAATTTTAATGTAAAATTTTGTTTGAATGAAAAATTTAGCAATGACAGGTAACGATAACCTTTATAACAGTTAAAACAATTTATGTGCAATTTATAATTATTTTAGATCAAAAAATTATAGAAATTTTTAATCTTTATTAAAAATTCCTCCTTTTTCAAAATTAAATTAAAAAGTTTCCCGTCCTTGTTTGAAAATGTTTTTATAATTTATTTATTTTTAAATTTAAAATAGTCATAAGCAGGGCTTTTATACCATCCAGTATCTTTTTTCTTAGCATTTTTAATGTTTTAAATCAATATTCGAAAAAACAAAAAAAATCCTACTAAAACTTTCGTTTTTTTTAATAAGCTATTGGTTGCTTATCTCACGTTGGGAAGCACTTATCTATAGTCGTCTTATTGGATCTTTTATTGAACCTTCAATCTTCATATTGTAAATAAAAAACTTAATTCACTAGTTCAAGTTGTTAAAGAGATGAAACATAATTTTAGACCATTTTACAGATGTGCTGCAGTTGCTGTGGATGGTCTGCGTTTTCTTGGAGTTACACTTTACGAAAAAGTTTCAAAGAATGGTCTTCTAACTAAAAAGATATTATTCTTTTCCATATTAAACGAGTCAATTTAAAAAAGGATGCTAGATAGAAAACAAGTGGAGTTCGCATTTGACCAAAAATATTGACCTGAATTCCATCCCACAGGTGAGACTTCCACTCTTTCAATCGTAAAATTAGCACAGCAAAACTAAAGCTATTAGTTAACCACTAGTCCTGTCCTAGCCCTTTTCTTCTATTCTTACTCTCTTTAAAAAAGAGAGATTAAGAAATGAGTTTCGGCACCTTGTTTTTTTTTTTTTAAAAACGCTGTTTATATGTTTGTTTTGTAAAAATTCGTAGAAAACCATATACATATATAACAAAATTACCAATACCAAGTAAGATAGCTCACAAACGTGAAAAGATCAACACAATTAATGTTTACGTATCTTTAATTAATATTTTATAAACGAATATTTGGCTTAAATTTATTGATAGTAAGAATCTGTATATGTATCGAAAAACACAGTATCCATTGTATTGAAAGTGTTGAATGAGACAATATGTGTTTGTCATACAAAAATAGTAAAAGAATAGGTTGTTTCCTACAATCTTGAAAATACATTTTATTATTTTATTATCTTATTGGCAACATAAAAATGCATCTGTATTTTTGAAAACATCGTTTATCTAGATAACGCTCTTCCAATAATCAATGTTCCATCCGTTCAAAAAAAAGACAAATGGAATAATTGTATTTATATTTAAGTTTGACTTAAAACAATTAAGGTTATTATATATGTATGTACAAATAACATTTATTGTTTATTGCGATTGGAAGGTGCTTTTTATTGTATTATCTCCCTTTAGCACAACTTTTCGCACAGTATCATAATTAAAAGATAATAACTTTGCAATAGGAATATTCCTCTTTGTCAGAAAATGCTTTTTTATTTACTGATAAATAAACAAATTTATATAAATTTATGAAATTGATTCTTATCATGAAAAAAAGTAATGGGATCTTTTTTTATACGAGAGGTATTGAGTGTAATGATATTTTTATTTGATTATTTGTGACGAAGACGAAAAATAAGATGATTTGAGGAAAACATGACGTCACGAAAACAACAAAATAAAATGTTTATTTGTTTAATTTTTGTATTTTTTAATTGCTTATAATTCGATGATTATTTCGTCAACCGAAGATAAAATTTAAAAGCGTTTAAAAATATCTGGTCTTCTTGAAGTAAAATATGTTGTGACGAAATGTTACTAAGTTGAGAAAGTGAAGTCAAAAAAAGTGGTTGTATGGATGAACCTTAGATAAATAGTTCCAAACTGTTAGACATATAAAAATATTTAGAAATATGACTTTATTTAATTTGGCTGTAAATGTGAATTATACAGATACCTTTTATGTTTATAATTTATTTTTTAAAACATTGGAAATTATATTGAATACTCCTACAAATAGTTACTACTTCGAAAAACCACACATAGTTATAAATAGATTGTATTGTTTCTATAATAGTTACTAGGCTTAGAAAATAAAGTATTTTAATGATAAATTAGATTAAATATATGTAATTTACATTTTATTTATCTTGATCGAAAATATAACATTGCTGCATACATCATTGCACCATACAACATTTATTTATTATTGACTATTCAAATTACTGCAAACTTTTAAATAAACTGTTTTATAAAAATGTGTTCAATTTATTTACCGCCGATAAAAAATTTCAAACATTTTTTTTACGATACAGAATTGCTGATATCTGCTTCTCTATCAATTTTGTTCACTGCTTCTAATTTAAATCTCAATAAAATGGCGTGATTACTATATGGGTGAATTATCCACGATATCACATTTGGTATGTTATATTGTCACGAACGTAAACATTTTTCCAAAATCGTTGCGATATTTGGGCTTTCTTATTTATAGGTAAGTCGGTAAGTATAATTTCTGTGATTCATTTCCATTGTCTGTTCATAATTATTCAGAAAAGAAGTCGTGGGATGTTTCACCAAACAACTCGTCAATGGTATGTATTTTCAATGTCCATATGCAGTTGACAGTATCAAGTGTATTACAATTATTTATTTGGAAATATCCCGTAAAGAGTCAGGTTATCTGGTAAGACTTTATAAAATGATTTAAGCGTTCCTTTTACTAATTCTGTGAAATAAGCTGATTGATGACTAGCACAATAAAGTAGGAAAGTTATCAAGACGCAGCTAAGATCAGCATTCAGTATTGTATCAGTGATGATTAAGGTTCGACTATTTAAAATGACTTGGTGGTCAGACTTTGTCACGACCACACAGATAAAAGAGCGGACTAATCAACCTCATATTACGTTCAAAATAAAAAGGCGACGATGGACCTGGCATGGACATGTGCTGCGGATGCCTTAACAGAGTCTGAACTCTACTTGTCTCTTCTACCAACCACGTGGATCCCGACGTCGTGGAAGGCCACTGATAACTATCCACAGGATCTGCTCAGTGGAGCTACGGGACGCTAGGATAACCTGAAAGGACACAAAGAGACTTGTGAGGGAAAGAGAGTCTTGTAGGATATGAAAAAAATGTAGCACCTGAATCTGCAAATTTAGACGCAAATTATGAATTAACCCTTTTAATACCCTCGAGCCGATATATCGGCTTTCATATAATCGCCAAAAATACCCTGAGCCGATATATCGGCTTTTCTAAATGGTACATATATTTTTATGTACGTAACATAATTTAAGTTAAATTGAGAAGTTTCATAACATGGGAAACTTAACATTTGACATTCGAGTCACTTACAGGTCCGAAGATATATAATACAGCCCCACAAAGCCTTGTTTTTTCCATAAAAAAAGTTGAAATCTAATATATTTTTTTATTTTAATTTTTTTAAATGTAATTTTTGTTCCAAGATGTAATGATGCAGATAAAAAAAATACTAAATAAACACTATTGTAACCCCCCTCCTCAGTAAAACAGTAATTATAGAATAACAATATATGTAATGCAAAAGTTATTACGGATTTTTTTATTCCTTTGATGCAGTATCCCTTCCCAAACTCACTGTATGTTTTTAAATACAATACGTCGGGGATGTAAATAAGTCTGTAATGTTATTTCTTCATAAAGTATAAAATATTTTACCAAATTATCTTTATTTTTAATACATTTTCATGAATTTACAAAAACAGATATTTCTCAGGGTATTTTTGGCAAACCTGTGCAAAATTATAGGGTATTAAAAGGGTTAAGAACGAGACTATAGCCATTAAAAAATTTAGTACAAAATATAATTGTAATGACTTAAAAGAAACCATTTATTTAAAGTTTGGAAAACCAAATAATAAAAATATATTTACACGTGCTGATTTATTTGTTGAAGTATGAACATGTATGGTTAATGGAAAATATTTTTATCAGTTTTTTGAAACTCTATGCATTTTATACTTCTTTTCTACTGAAAAATACTAGATTTTTGTGGATAGTTCGATTTGGGAGGCGAAAGATTACCCAAGGTAGAACACTTTATGTGCTGGGGTCAAATTGCTCATTACATATTTAAAGCCTATCGAAGCGATGTTATACTGGCTTAGCTAGAGTATCTCAAAATTTTATATTGCTTTCTAATAATGTTAATCGGAAAGATATTAGGTAAAATAAAAAGGATCGTATGATACACAAGAATGATTGTTACAATAGCTTTTAGTTTTAAATCAAGCACTTTTTCAAACTTACCTTTACGAAATTAGTTTCATTAAAAAAATAGTTTCTTGTGATTGAACTGAATAAAGATTTTATTTTGTTGATTAAAGCAGCTAGGCAAAACTCACAATGCATTGTCGTGGAAAGCCACTGAGTAGAGCAACGGGAAGCTGGCATGACCTTAGCAGAAGCAAGAGACTGGGGGAGGCACAAGTTGGTTATCCCACCACCACTAGCTATGTGTATGTAGCCGATGTTTCACAGCTTCCATAATGAATAACAAGAAATGAAACAAATTTACTACCCATGCTTTCGATTCAATACAGATATGCATGGGATATACCGTTTTATCATATCGACTGTGGAAATGAAAAAGGACGTAACACACACACATAAAATTTTACAGGAGGCACAAAATACGTGTTTTGATGATTTTGCTCCATATGCAAATTATGAAATATATACAACCTTGACGTGCATGGAGTCTGCTAAACTGGTGTTTAATTGACATAATCTAATATTAATTAAAGAAATTGTCGAGGAAAAACCTTTTTTTCAGTCTTAATTCTTGATTTCAATTTTTGCAAGCTTATCTTTCTTAATTTTAAAAGCTAAATTTAGATACTAATTTGGCATTTGCAGCTTACATCCTTTTGATAGAACGTGTATCAAGTTTGATAAATTGTTATTATCGAATAAAGCTGTTTTGACAAAACTGTGGGTTACGTCCTTTTTCCTTTCAACAGTCGATAAACTTAAAGAAAAAAAAAGACAGAAAGAAAAAAAAATACCTGCTCAGTCACTAAGTATGGGTTATATCAAGTATCATGTGTATCTGCCGTTTCCTTTGAGTAGAATTAATTTACTTCGCGTTGGATCTAAGCAGGAATCAAGAATATCCCATTCTTCATATAATATTGCAAATTTATCGAATGCCTCAAAGTTTGCCTTGGTTTGATATCAGGTCAGCGTGGCCTATTGCGCCTGTATGAGAACGGACCCCAGTGGAGGACAAGACATCTTGGAAGTATTGTGTAGTGGGCATATGCTTCGTTTATAAAGCCGATATGGTAGTAAAAAAGCTAATTCCCAGTGCATCATATATATTTTTTTAAATTGATTGATAAAACTAAAACAATCTTACAACTCATATATTTTATACAGTCAGTAAAAATCCTGGGCTCGATCGAGTGAGCGTGTCACGTAACACAAAATTATTGTTTTTTTTTTCTTCTGCTCAAGTGCAGCACTAAATAGTATACAAAAACAAGCAGATTGCTACATTTTTTTATAGAAAATTCCAGGGTTTTGCATTCGGGTAAAAACGACAAGACTTTAAATAAAGGACTACGACTACGAATTTATTTTTTCAATTTTTTCCATGAAACTAACATGTCTATATACCATCAGATCATTCTAGTTACTAGAATAATTCTAGTTGATTTCACCCATAAATGACTAATAATTTTTCAATATCTTTAAATTATTTTTCTCTGGTGACTCCTGTTTCTGATGACTCCTGAATCCGACTTCACGGACATGGAAAACACTATAAAGTGGCATATATGAAGTAAAATACAATCGATAGGAAAATACTTTTACGACAGAATAAATAAACAATTCAAAATATAATAGTATAAAATCTACAAGCAATTGATTGTAATAAAAAATGCGCAATAAAATATCGTAGACCCTATGAAATAATGGTTTTGTAAAGGTTTTATTTTCACGGTAGGCAATGTGAGCAAATCGTTCTGTAAAAGTAGGTTCCTAACCAGCGTGTCGCAAAATTTTTTTGGATGTTCGCCAAATTCATTGAATAAATACCGTTGAAAAAGCCTCAGTGTTACAGTGAACATAAAAATCATTTTAAAATGTTTAATAGGGTAAAAGTAGCAACGTATTAAGTTCTACAGTTTTTATATTATTAGTTGATAGCTATTTAGGCTTTCGCTATCGTCAGAACTATTTTTAAACTTACATTTTGCTCTCGGAGCTCTAGGGCTAAATTATAAAAACGAGCACGCACCTCACACGTCCTGTCGAATATCTAATAATTATTATAATTAAATCGGGTCATCAAGTATATAATAACCCCAAAAACTTCAATGTCTTGTTGTGATTAACGTCCAGTTTCTATTCAACATATCTAACTTCACCTAACCCAACCTAGCATAAGCCGTAGTATAATTTATATTTTGACAAGCAGTTCTCGGTATACTTACATAAACTAGGCCGTAATGTAATTTCTACTCTAACGTAAAGTGAAATTCATTAAATAATAAACTATCTTGATTTGCGTTAAGGTTAATAATACAAGTGCAAAGTTAAGATAAATATGTATAACTCTATTAATGGAAGCATAATCGTTCTAAAATCTTTATAATCATAGCTGCTACGTGCATAATCGTAGACGTTCAATAATAATTGAAGCATGCCAAATTTATGCATGTGATGTTTATTCTGGAAAGAACATAAAATTTAATCGAGTCAAAACATTCAAAATTATTCGGATCATCATTTGTTACTGTTACTACAATACTTTTCAATGAAAATTGTTTCATAAACTGATTACTTTTAGGGTGTAAATACTTGGTAGAAAGGCATTATATTCAAGAAATAAAATACTCATTTGTACTACATAATTCTACTTGTATTTAATTTGATCAGGGCCGGTTTTGCTTATGCCAATAATTATCAACTATTAAAAGAATACAATATTACAGTGTAATTAATACAAAACAAAATTAAATTAACATGTTGTAACAACCAATTGGTATTGAAAGGAATTTACAAATAAAGGTAAAAAATATGAATAAGTAACATTAAATAGACTATCAGTAAAAAATGTATTCCTTCTTAAACATAATTTCGAAAATTATCAAAGAATAATTAAGCTAAAGTAGAAACTAGCGATAAATTTGAACGTTATATAATCTGGAAAATTTTGAAAATATGAAGAAAAAGCTGAATATATATTTTTTAGCTTCGTCGGCTTAGAATTTATAAATTGAGGGGTCCTGCGGTAAAGCTTTTTTTCAGGATTTCAATCCTTTAATATGAAGGATCGGTCGCATTGGATTCAATATTAATCCTGCTGATGCAGCTTTATTGCATGACTACTGTACTGTCTTGTGAATTTGTATTCGCCCTAAAAAAAACTTTGACGGCTGCGTTCAGGGGCGATGTAGAGTACCCAAAATATATTGTTCACTAATATGTCATATGAAATTTAATCGAGCTGATGATGATAATTTTACTAATTTACCTTAAAGCAAAATGCTGCGAAAATATAGTCAAATTCATTATTAATACGCAGTTTTAATCAAACGTTTTTTGCTATAGATTATACTAAATTTACAGTCTCTAACAACGCCATCAATGGATTATCTTGACAAACTTACAGTGTTGCAATCGTCTGATGTTGGTTTTAACACCAAGTACACTCTTAATGTATTGTTGACAGTTATCTATCTACTCCAATAACTTCACGGATAAACGTCAGTAGCTTATTTTCTTTGGAAAATGAACAAGATGTTTTGGAAATATGTACATCATTCATTTTGGCAAGTATACTATAAATCTTAGTTGCAAAGTGTCGCACTTAGTAAATGTAAAACATATGCACCGTGTAAATAGTTCAATTTATTTGAGAACAAAAATAGCATATTACTTTATTATAAAAAAGCACCAGGTGTCGCGCAGATTTTCCGGACACACGTTGTTCCAAAAACACAATAATACTCCGACTCCACTGCACTTATTATAACACAAATAAACAGAACAAATGAGGCGTCCAATTTCAAATACGTCCAAATTATGTTTTTTCCAATATATATTTTTTTATTAACTCCGATAAGGAACTTTAATATCTACAATTCAATATATGATTCAGTTTAAAAAAATTACTACAATTGTATGAATATCACTTTTTAAATAATAATTTTTTTATCAAAAGTGAAGTCGAAGGCATCTTCTTTTCATACCGGCCAAGTCAATTAAAACCAATCATATCTTATGACTTGAATCCGCTAACTGAATTTAATGCAATATTTCGTATTAAATGTATTTTTTTTTTAATTGACGTTTAGTGTCCGAGTATTTCGTAGTTATTTTAGTTAACTCGCAAAAAAAATCGTTAAAAAGAAATTAAACAAACTTTTGACTCTCCTAACTATAAAATGAAACTGGCTTGGCCGTGTATGATACTGAACACCTTCAATATAAAATCTTTTGTTTTATGATCAATATGAGACCATAGTTTACTGAATCCCAGTATAATTTATGTATCGCTTGCTTCTTTGGTTTACTCTAAACTTCACCACAGAGAAAAAAAAATGGTTAGTATTCTCTTAAAATATTATAACCTTCGTGGTGTACCATAACTGTAAATAACACCCTTAATTTGCTTGTATTGAATATATTTGATTATAAAGATAGATAAAATGTATGAAATTAAAGTTAATATGATGAAGTTTTAAAACTATTTCAAATAAGCTGACAAAGTAATATTTTGAATTGGAGCTTGATGCATAAAAAGTTTAAATTCGCTAGTAAAATATATATATTCATTTAATTTAAAATTCAGAACGTTCCAAGAATAAATCACAAAAATAAACCTCAGCCATAAAAAAAACATCTCGCTTTTAAATTTATGCTAATTTTATGAGTTCATAAAACGGGTTCATTTTTAGCAAGCATGCAGCTAGCTGCTAGCCTAACACTTGAAATTTATGAATGCAGAAATGCATTTTCATAAAAAGCTGTCGAGATAAATGGCTGTCATTGTTGGTAAGTTGTTTTCCGCTGTGAAGCATAACGACTTATTTGTACATCGTATTCCGAGCCAACATTCACGATTGTTTTCTTACTATATAATAATAGTTTGGAGAAAAGCGTGGTAGTTTTCGTATGGATAGATGAGCTAACTGATTTTAATTAAAATATTTAAAATAATCAAATGCTTACACTGTATCGTTTATATGGCAATAATACCAAGGAATTCGAAACAATATATTTTATTACTGAAAGCAGCATGCACTGAAAGCTTTACAAATATTTTTTTATTGACCGTTATATGCATGGCTATTCTCGGTTCTTGATTCACATGCATTACTTCAAATTGGATTGGTATTTCGTTTGTAACAATTTCTTTTGTAGGCCAATATAATATTACATGTAGCATATTAAAACCTTGTTCTTATTAAATACTTGCTCATAACTAATTCTTTAGTTGGACGTTCCTTTGAATTTTCTATTGCACGAGTCCAAGATATGTTTATATATCACAGGTAAGGAACGTGTAGAGCAAGGGTTTTTAAGCGATGCACCGCGAGCAAAAACATAAAAGCAGAAAAATCTACAAATTGGAGAAAACCGAAAAAAATCCTTTTCTTAATTGTGAAAGCCGATGATAGATCTAATGTGATTTCGATATTGCGCGCGTCTTTTGTTGGCCTCACAGGCGCTTCTTGCCGAATTCTTGAATACCCTGCCCTGAATTCTTTATTTTTTGACCGATTGATTTTAGTGCTGCATGTTCAAAAGTGCACCGTGACTTCAAAACGGTTAGAACTACTGGTGCAGAGATATATTTACATACTAAATTTATTAATTTACTCCTATGTATTCTCATAATGTTATTGTTATAATACAATAATGTATTTTTCGTGATACAATTTTAAAATATTTAATTGAAAATTTATATTATTTGTACATTACAGTAGTTCATATTTGGTGGACAATTGCATGCAAAGAGTATCGTATGGAAAGTGTCTAGATGAAAAATACAAGGTTGCAGCCGAGCTGCGAAGCAATTTCCGTTGCCAAATCGTATCCATAATGCTTGCATATTGTATTGAGTAGGATAATAAGAAATTTATTGAAATCCTATTTACTTTACGAGTTTGCTCTTTGTTGACCTATTTGAAATATATTTTTGTAGTAAATCAGCCTTCACTAACCGCTTTTCGGTCTTTAATGGTAGTTTTATTTGCTAGAAGCTATAAATATGGATTTCGCTGTTTATAGCCTACTATTTCAGCATTTGAAATGTATCTTAACTATCAGTATGTTTTTTTACCTAGAATAATTCTATACAGTTAGTATAACTGCAATCTTAATACCCTTTGCACATGTTTTAACTGTGTCCACTCAATCTACAATAATTATAGATATTGTGGTGTATGGATAATATTCATGGATTTATCTAACTGACTCTTTTTTATTCGTGATCACATTTAATAGTTTAAATGCCCGAAGAGAAATGTACTTGACTATATATTTTTTTCGACATAAGCCAGTACAAATTCAGAATGTCAAACTTAATGTTCTTGATCATTTTTTGAGGAATTGTGGATAAGAATTGTTTGTCCTTTCACTGGGGATAGTTGTTACGATGTATAACAATTTTATTTTTGATTTAGACATATTTTTTGTGAACGTGAGTGAGCTTATACGAATGTTATTTTTTATGTATTATGCCAGACTTTTTCAGAGCTTACTCGGTTAACTTTCTTGTCAATATTTCCAATGTTTTAAATTTCTTTTCTTCTGTTTTTTTAGTTTATGTAAAATTGTTTTTACATTGCAAACACATTAAACTTATATTTTGTATTTTTTTATAGTGTATATGTACATAAATAAATAATATGTTACGACAACTAAAAGCTCAAAGTTATTTTTATGGACAAATACTCAATTGCAACAAAATTTTAGCTGGACTATGTAATACAAACTGCATTTTTGTGACAAATTACAAATTCATAAAATGTTTATATTTTTAAACTACCGCTACTCTAAAGCATAACAGAAAAAATGTTGATTGTAATACTTAAAAATATCTAAAGTCTCAACCCTTGAATTTTTATCATCTTAGACTACTCAGCGTTATAGTGATTGCGATAAAAAGACGGAAACACAAAATTACAAATGAAATGAGAAGTTTTACGGAAAAAACCATTTCATATTCTATTTGTTTGTATTACAATAACCACCACAGTTTTTACATGGGCAACCCCTAATATTAAAAAAACGAACTACTTTTGATATATAAATTAAACCTGGATTCAATGAATTATTTGGGATTTGATTTTTCCTGGCAGGCTACGAACATTATGAAAGGATCTGATTTACTAGTTCAGTCTTGTTCAAGGCGGTAGAACAAAGTCAAAAAATCATCACTTATTCTGCTAATGGATATAGCACAAAATATAACAGTAGTAAAAACATGTAGCATTATTAATCAGCACTGTGTCTTATAAATAATTATTTCGATACTATATCATTCATAGTTTATTTTCATTCAGAAGCTGATTTTAAATGTACCGTTAAACTAAACAAGCATATTTGAAATAATAAACAAGCAATCTGTAGCCAATAATTATTGTAAAAAGCTGGAATGATGTTTCACTAAAAATAACACTGTTCTAGTTATGTATTTTAATAGTTTCATTTCATGTAAATATATATATTTTTTTAAAACTATTTAAGAATCATCATATTTGGAAAGAAAAAAATCACAAGTGTTCTGACTAGTTGACATTAAGATAATCAAATAGAATTAAGATCAAAATAAATATACGTTTTACCGATTGTAGTAAATATATATATAGTTAATGTTTGTATTATTTTATTTCAAACCGATTCCGAATTCAATAAATTTTAAACGGTGTGTTTTATTTTATTATCAACCAATATTTATTTTATAATTTCATTTTTCTCATAACTTTCACTGGTGTTACCAAGTGCCAACTTGTATTAATGAAAAGGTTCACACTGTAACTCACCTTTTTACGAAGGTTTGCACCAAAATGAAATCAAACAATAGCACTTGATGTGATGTCAGTCTGATATATTTTTGCTTCTCTTAATATTTTCTTTTCGTTTCTCTCGTTTTGTAATACTGTTTATTGTTAATATAAAAGCCACTACACTACCCAGAATTTCTTTGAAAAATCCTCTACGCTTAGTTTGAACCAATTTATTTACCTAAAAAATAATTGACTAGCAGAGAGGTTGGCTGAAATTCAATTCAACATTTAAGTGATTTCACTCTGTTAACTACGGCTGTACATTTTCAAATTTATATTATTTTTAGTTATATTGGATATAACTTGAAATGTTATTTATAACTCTATTACTAACGTATTAAGAAATTTCTATTGTAACACTGAAAACAAAGCAATAAAAAAAACCATGAAGATAATACAGATGGAATTCCAAGTGTAAAGACCTTTCTTTATTTGTTGACAAATGTCTTTATGTCAAAGTTAAGTCCAACACGTCATCTTTTTATTGTTCTTACGTAAAAAACGATATTTTATTGCTTTCTTCAAAACTAAAACAACAGTCGTCAAATAGTAAGCCCGCTTCCTAAGTTTTTGTGTTTATAGTTTGAATAACCAAAAACTTGTGGTAGTAATACCTAACTATATTGTTTCATAGTGATTTTCAAATATTACAAATGTGAATAGTAATTAAGTATGTACAACGGTATTTTTAGGAACTTTTCATCTTTTTACAAACTCACTAAGAAATTATAGATAATACACAAATTTATTATTTAGTCTACTATTAGATGCATTACATAATACATAGTCAACTTAAGTTGAAAAATATGTATCGTTTAATACAGTACTTCCCAAAAAAAACCATACTACGGCTCCTTAAATCTGAAAAAAATAATCCGCGGCCCCCTCAATACAAAACATGTTCTGAGACGGCCTTCCAGGGGGCCACGGCCCTCAATTCGGAAAGCACTGGTTTAATACATAAACAGATCTACAGATTCGATAAATTTAATATATTTTTTTAAATAATTGTAGATGAATATAATATTATCAATTTCGTTAATTTTTTAGTTTTAAATATTCCGCAAATTAAGTTGATAATATTAGTTTATTCAAATTATTTTATTTCATATTTTTTAATACATAATTATTAAAAGAAGTTAGTAATCTACAATATTTTAAAAAAATCGTTAAATGAGTGAATTAATTTCTCGTTAATATTCATCATTACAAATAATAGTAAAGTAGAGATGTGTATTTTGCACAGGCTTACATTTTAAAATAAATTTATAGCGGTATAATAAATTTATTCCTCATTTTAGTAGAATTTTTAAATACATATCACTGATTATGGCTAAGAAATGCGAAAAACTGAAAAGCGACAAAAAACATTTTATTAACTGACTTTTCGACCAGTTATGGATTAACGAACGCCATGAAACCTTTTTAATAATATCAAATTTAATTTCTTCTACAATGTAGTGGTACAAATAAATCAACCTGGATAATGGATTCATATTTTATGTATAATTCAATATCAAATATTGTATTACCCTACGTTTTTCAGTACTATATAAAGATTAAGAATACATAAACATTATAAATAGGCGTAAATAATATTCAAAAAATAATGTTATTTTTTATTTGGTAGTAAATTTTCCGTGTTCGAATAAAATTTCTCAGTAACCTACACATAAAAGATTGTATTTAAATTACCTTAAGGCAATAATTCTTTTTTTTTCTGAGCATTGTATGACTTTGCCGCGGCGTTGTTGGATTGACACATTATATAATTTTCATTTTTAGTACATTTATGAAATAATAAATTACGAAGAGAAAGATTAAGGTCAATGTAGGTTTAGAAAAAATAGTAACAGTATAAATCTTCAAGTTATACACTTGAATCATTAAATATTTTATTTTTTATATATCAACTCAATGAAGCTTTGAGTCTCCTTCATCGCTAATGTTTTGGTAGTTTGTAGTCTCTTACCATCGTTGCCGACGGAAGGGAGTGATCGCTACAGAGATGAGAAATTCTCAGTGAAGCGGGACTCTATATTAATTCATTTACAAATCACATTATATATACCTCCCCTCATACTGTATCTTTACATGTACACACACATTTCCATACATACAAATACACATATAATACACAAGGAAGTCAACCAATGAGTCATTTTCATGATTCTGAGGGTAGTTTTTACATGTTTTATCTATTTTGAATGAAACCTTAAATCTAAAGTTAACGATTAGTTAAAGTAAAGATAACGAGAAAAAAGAATCATCCGAGCACCTGAGTATTATTTTTAAATAAGAAATTAAATTGCTTCTTATTTAATTTACTTCAATTAGGTATTGCAACATTGGAATAATAAATCAATACCGAGATTTCGTTATTGATTTTGAAAAAATGTGTATAATAATAGATTGAACAACGAAGGTTAATTTTTGCATCATATTTGTTGCCAGCTCAATTATAAAATATTTACACACTAAACATTTAAATCTCACCTTCGTGTATTTTGATAGAAACGTTTGGCTTGGCTTACTCTAAAATAAATCATATCTGGATTGTATACCCAATTTAAATTTAGTTATAAATCGTCGGAAATAATACAGTAAGTTAATACTACACGTGGTTTTCTGCATCGAATGCAAGCTACATATTACATTATATATTAAATGGTAATTGCGAAAAATGAATTAAAAAGAAAACGCTTCTGTAAAAATTCTCAACCAAAAAATCGAGAATGATTTTATATCGCGTGTACTAGATGTCATTGATTTACTAATTCATGTGAAAAGAAAACGAGTGTTCGTTTTATATATGGCTATTCGACAACCAACATCTACTTACATAAAGAATTTTTATTTTAGATCAAGTATGCTCATTAAATTTCAAAACCTAAATTCGAACATTGTTTTCTGTTTTGAACAGTCGTAAATAAATAGACCAAAAACAAAATAAAGCGTGAAGATATTTTGACAGTTGGGATGAAAAGATATTTTTTTAAAGTCTAATTGATTCTTTAGTAATTGGATAAGAGAGTAATTGTTTAATCGATGCCTGATAACAAATAAAAACGAATCATTTCTCAATCACAGCTAAGGATATTTAACGATTATTTGAATACTAAAATAAGGAATCTGTTCGTTCAAAATACTTCACAAAATGTTCGCTGCTGAAAAAACTTATTGTTTAATCTTAATTTACTATGGACGTTTATGCCAAGAGAGAACTAAAGGTATATTAAAAATAATCATTCATTTTTTAAGATAATGCACGTTTCTCTAGCGGCAACAATCCAACGATTTTCAGAATGCTAGTTGTATAGAATACAATTATAAATATTTCACTTAAATATTACTTTTTTTATCTTTCTAATTGAAAAGTATTTGAAACATTTTTGTATTTTACAAATCTTTATTTAATTTTATGCCGTATCTTGTAAATATGAACGTGATAGTGTAACAAGCATTTTTTTCCTGCCAAATCTAAACTATCTTAGTCACTTTTGTTATGAAACATTATGACATGTACATATTACAAAATCGTTTCAATATTTCTTTTACATTCATTAGTAATTTTATATCACAACTATTAGTCAAATACGTCCTTGAAATACCTGCTAGAAATTTAAAATAGCATTATATATAAACTAAAAAAAACTTAAGGTGTTCATAAAGCTAATATTCTCTCGTTTAAAAACGCTTTTATACGCAGTGAACCAATGAATCGTGTATACATTTAAGATTACATAATTTAGATATGTAAACCTGAAGGATTTGTTTTATATAATATCTTCGACAAGAGTTTTGCATTTTTTTAAAAATAATTTTGTATTTCTTAAACGTAATCAAGCCTTTAATTGAGTCTCTTTGAGGTTTAGCGGTATTATAAATTATATTAAAATGTATGCATAAAGTTTCTGTCATCTATGTGTAGTTTTGATTTATATGTAAAATAAAATATAAATAATTTATCAAACACTATATTAATATATTTCCATGCTATTATCAAAAACGATTTGAGCTTAGCTAGTGGTCGTTTCGTTCGCGAAATTACCAAAACAAATATGGCGTGTCCGACACTGAAATATTACGAACGGATTGTAACAAATGCACCACGCCCATCGCGTTATAAACTAAAATAAGTTGTGAAAAATTGCTTGCAAGTATAATAATACATAATATGATATTAACAACATAACTTTTCGCATGAGAAATTACCGACGTACCTACGTTTTCTTTTTGCGCACATTTTCAATGTAAAAATTCACGTTTTAATTTTTATACGTCGCAGTATTTGCCTTGACATAATTTATATGGCCGTACATAATGATATGATGAAATATACAACGACCTCCCTAATTGTTTATTGTTCATTAAATATTTGTATTTTAAAAGAGGTATTGGAAGTGGAATTAAACAAAGCTTATTTTTTTAAGCTTTCGATTTTTTTTAATATGGTAGACCAATTGATATTAATGTATTATATTATTTTTATATCGGCTTATTTTTTCAAAGAAAATTTAATTATACTTTCCAAAAATATAATAAAGACACTGTTTTCGTCCATACATCAAAATCGACTTTGTAATAAAAAGTTCGAAAGAAAAATTTATTTTAAACAAAATTATCACTTGATCAACAAATTTTCGTTCAGATATGTATTTCCAAACATACACATATACGTATTATAACATGTATATTTTATTGTAAGTCTCCGACCTAACCAATCCTGAAAATGGAGTGCCTGGTCAACTTCTAATGCTCAGCTAGCTTTACCCTTCTTTGACAAGGATCGACGTCCAAAACCTTCAGTTGGGCCACTTCATTAAATATCAATGTACTATATCTCGGGTGTTGACATGATTGCGTAAGAGTTTTTGAACATTTACTGTCTATATATAATATGTATAAATTTATACGAACACTCAATTCTCTATTTACACGGGGGATACGTTTCATGCCAAAAGACCGTGCAGAAAAAGGTTTTAAAAAAAGATGCAGTGAAAGATAATTGCCATTACATATTGGACTAATTTCAGAAGACAAGAAATTTTTAAAACCGTGTTGAAATAATTCATTCTAAATGATGATTAGGTGTTTATAATATTTATCGTTTAATCACCTGCTGTGGTCTAGTTGGTTAGAGC
Organism: Himalopsyche anomala; assembly: GCA_031772345.1. Taxonomy (NCBI): domain Eukaryota; kingdom Metazoa; phylum Arthropoda; class Insecta; order Trichoptera; family Rhyacophilidae; genus Himalopsyche; species Himalopsyche anomala. Next base: position 9,793,689 of record CM062827.1, read on the forward strand.
TTGCTCTACCAACCAAGTGAGTCTGAGATCGATTCCCGGTAAGGTCAATGTCAAATTTTATTTTTCAATTTAAATTTGTAACCTAAGACGTGGGTGTTTGTGATGTCAATTTAACTAATGATCTTTCAATTTTAAAATATTTGGCGCAATGGTAAATAAATGTAATACTAAATATATTTTTTAAATAAAAATAAATTAAAATATTGTTTGATATAATTTAGAATTTCGACTGAAGGTGCTTGATGGAAATTTAACTTTAGATTAGAAATGTTTTTTTCATAATGTACGTTTCCATTATAACTCGAACTGACAGTTCGAGTGCATTCGCGCACTGAATAGCACCGGAAAATGCCGAGAGGCGAAACCCGGGTCGTGTTCGGCCAAAATTATAATGGAAACGTACATTATGAAAAAAATATTTCTAAACTATTGTTCGATATGTCTATATATAAGAGAGATGAAAATCAAATAGCTTACAACCGCTGCTTAATTAAGTCCATTATTTTCATTACTCTACAAGTAAATTACTGGCAGTTGGAAAACTCTGTTTTTTGCAAGTGTTGTAGAAAAAAAATTCTCTCAAAATGTTTAAGTTATTTGATAGCAAAGTATTTCATACTAAAATATTCACTTATTTAATCCGCAATGCGTGATATTTTTTTGTTAAAAATGACTTGAGTACATTTTTTGTGTATTTTATACAGAGGTACATACTAATATTTTAATATTAATATGTTTTCAGGCAAATGATAAGTGACACATTTTTACTTTATAAAAAGTAATATAAACAACTATGGTCAACAAACGTTGCAAAACACAAAGAACACGTATAGAAGAAAAAACCATAACACGAGGGTGGAAAGCTCTCAAGTTCGCTTAAATATTTACTTGCCTTAGTAATGCACCAACTTTCAAGAAAAACATTCCTTGTAGTAGAGATACTGTTAGATATTTAACGAGACATGGCTGAATATTTTGCAAGTTCTGAGATGTTTATAAAGATGAATTTTATTTTTCTACTCTCTTTATTGACAAGAAGGAATGTTTTTGTAAACATATTTTTGCAGTAAAATAAAATAAAATGATTCGAAAATATTTATCGCCATGTCAAAAAAAGTTTTAATAACATTTCAATGACAGCATTCCGTCAAAGAAACCAACCCTTTATATAAGATAAATACCCTTAGATAAGAAAACGATTTAAAAAAAACCATCACAAAAGAATATAATAATATACTGATTTTAGTGGATATATTTTTTAAATTAATTTAATTTTATACGACTACTTCCGAATCGAGAGACTTTCTTTGGAGTTATGGAATGAAGAAAAAGTGGAGCGATTTGTAGAATAGCAATTCTCCCTAAGGATTGCAATACCGGACAAATATATTTATACCGGTTTTCTCGGTATTTCACGTTCAATATCAATACAGATATTACAGCAAGAATGCTTAAGCAACCAAAAAATACTTCCAGTAGTGATATCGATACTGGGTGAGTAAATCAAAATCGGTATTTCGATTTTTCATATACATTATATCATAATGACCTCAAAAAATAATACATCATTGAAAGACTCATCAATTCTGGAGCATGACAATATTGATACCATTGATTATAAAACTTGTATTTCTGTATTGAAAAACACCATGAATACCGGGATTTAGTTCTATTTCTGTCATAGCTCGTACTTAGATTAATCCTTTTTAAAAAAAAAATCTTTTGAACAACTGAATGAGAAGCAGTTTACATAGAAAAACTTCTTTTGAGAGAGCTTCATTATAATAAACCAATATGCATCACAGCGCTAGATGACATAACGTATGAAAAGAATGAGTTATACTAGATTATTCCACTTTACATCTTCTGTAAAAGCCGTATATTTTTAATAAACTAATTATAATTCATTTTGTTCAAATTTCTCAGTCTTTTAAATTTGCTTGTCTTGTATAATATGCATCGATTTTTTTTTCAGCTATACACTTCAAGGCAGTGATTTAAAGTTTAAAGATTAAAACATGAACTTTACTGTATAAATCAGCTTTCGTTACTTTCGATATTTTATTAAATTTACTTTTTAATTATTTGTTTTCCTACGAAATAGTTGTATTATTTTTTTACTTCTGTTGATTTTAATTTGTGACAATTTATTTTAGAACACCATAATTACAAGTATAATATTTAATGAGCCCTGAATGAATTATCACTGGACAGCGAGTATTTGTTATTATCAGTATAAGCAGGGCCGTGGAACAGAATAGGTACTTTGCCCATTTATATTAAATTATAATAGAATAATACTTATCGTGAAAGAAAAATAGTATATTGCTAATAAATGCCTTCTAATATATCTAAGCGTGGATCGAAAAAAAAACATCTTTGGTCAGCTGGAATAGCCGAAGAGGGTATTATATTTTTTTAGTGGAATCTTTTTTTTTGTAATTATTTAATAACAGTAACCTCACAAGCCACAACGTTTATTATAGTATGTCAAAATATATTCTAACTTGTAAGAGTTTGTTGGAAGTATCAGCAGCTGAATATTTGAATTAGTGCTTTGTTTATCTGAACATTAAATTCATTAAAAGTGCATCTAACATATTTTTTAGCCTATTTAACCATTATTAATCAAATGAAGCGCTTATTTTATTAAAAAAGTTATTGTTGTAGTAGTGCTCAAATAGTGATTTATTTTTAGAATTCTAATATTTTGCCTTTTAGCATTAAAATTCGTCGCATATTAATCGCGTGAAGCTTTATAAATAATGTCATAAGATTTAATTCACAAAACTATTTTATCAATAATTAAATGTTTTCAATTATTGTTACAATTTATTTTATTAAATGCATTCGCAGCGGAGTATTATTAAAAAATACTTAATCAATAATTTAAAAAAATAGTTCATGTTGAAATCAGTAATTCTAAAACAATCGTTTACTGTGGTGTAGTTGGTAAGAGCTTGACTGACGTGTTACTTGTTAGTGCGATTCAAGTCCCTTTATGGTCAAATTCAAATTCAAATTTGAAATTTTAGACATGGGTGTTTGTTATTTAAATGCTGATCGAGTTGCTCCCGAGTAACCTTTCAATTCCAAAATGCTTGGTGCATTGGCAGAAGCTAACTTTTGTACCAAATATAGTGTTTAAAATATATTTTAAAAATACATATACTCTGTAACACATTGTAAACTTTTGTTTTAGTTGTGAAAATACAATCAGACTTTATGTTCAAAATCATAATTCAATTTTCTTTAGCGTGAATTTAAATGAGCATATATATATAAATATGATATATCGGAAAAATAGGTAACTTCGCATATTAAATTCAAATAATATATTTACTTAAATAATAATAAAAATAGATTTTTTCAATGAATGTATCATATTTTTCATATAAAATAATTCATACTTTCCGCGCTTGACATTCTTGAGTTACGTATGATATTAAATATAACGTTAATGGAAAAGTATAACTCAAACCAAATTGTAAAAAAAAAAAATCTTAATAAAGAAGATTCGCGAATTTCACTCTGTTTTTTTTACTATTCACCCTTCGTAAAGTCTGCGCATTATTTATCTGAGAGTTTTTTATGAAATAATTTGTATCGACTTTTGTGGTCTAGTGGTAACAGTTTTGCCGTAACGATCAGATCTCTCGAGGTTTATTACCTGGAAAGTATTTACTAATTAAATTCAAGATTTTGTCAATGGGTATTTGTAATGTTTTTTTCCCCTCGAGTTTTTCTTTTATCCATCTCTTGTGATTTTTAAATTTTAAATATTTGGCCTACTGGCAATCATTAGCTATGATACAAAATACATTGAAAACAATTCCAGTTTGAATATGCATAGATAGTGTTGCTGTATGTGTGAAAATATCTCATTTATTTACTGTGACAATTAATAAAGTTTTAATACTATCGACTATTTTAATTATTTTGAAATTGAATTTCAGAACCAACAATGGCGACTAACGGACATAACACGGAATCAGATCGTGCACAATCCGAAATTGCTAAGTTCACAAACCGATGTGCAGTATTCAAGCACCCTCAAGGTCTCGCAGCTTTGGGTCAAAGACTTAAATCTCAGGAAAAGCACATACCGATCATTGACCAGATCGAATGTCTCCGCCGATTTCTCCATTACCCTTTTGTTAACTTCTTTGTCATTTTCATTCTCCGTTTTTATTGGAAATTCACAGTAAGTACCATAGTTTTTATTTATGTTCGAAAAACTCCGATGACAATTTAAGACCCGTGTGCAGAACTTTGAGAGAATCGATTGACACTAAAATTTTATTTAAAACTTAAAACTATACATTTTTGTTGATTTTTATATTATAATTACTTATTTTAATGGTTTCTATTGAGACGCTTGTTTGCTCTGTTAGATGGTATGTCAAATATTCAAAGTTTTCGTTGTATAATGTTTTTAATTTCTATTTCACATCTTTTAACCTTCTTCATTTAGGAAATGTTTGATTTTTCAAATTCATTTTTATCAACTTCCACATTTTTTTAAATATGCTAAATTGAAAATTATAATTGATTCACTATGATTGAATTTATAACTACAATTAAGTATAATGTCAAAATATAAATGGTACTACGGTTGTGTTCGTCAAAATGTATGGAATAATGTTGAGAATAACTGTGCATACCACCGTTAGAAAAATGGTTAGCTGCTATATAGCATTTGTATGAAAATAAACATGAAATATTACACATGTACAAAAAGAATAATGTGGTAGATTACAGTATGGTTTCCGAGATTTCTAGTGACTCATATTTAAACAAATTAATTTGCTAAAACAGCACTATTATTTCATTTTAATCTTTTTTATTTGAACTGCTTGCTTTTTTAAATTGTTTTGATAAATTTTAACGGCCGTATTAACAAAATTAACAAGATTCTTTATCCTTAAAATCTCTATTACTCCACCGTAGTACGTGGTTGAACATTCTCGGCCTAGCAAAAGTATTTATCGAGTAAGCCTCTTCTCTATCACTTAAAATCACTCGCCGGATCGCTTACTGTATGTCATACGTTGACGAAATCAAATTGAATGCAAAGGAACTTATTTGATTAGCTTTAAACCGTGTTCCAATTGCGTTCACAGTGACTTTACCCAGGTAAGACGTAGCGTTAGCCAAATTCCGTGCGACAATGTCAGATTGTTTTGTATTCGGCTGAGTTCACTCTCTTGGCCACTCGCTAAAAATAAATTCAATTTTTTTTTGCGCATTCGGCAGAAGCTGTATGGATTTATTTATATCAGTTTTAAAGCGCATCATCTGCAATATACAAGGGAAAATCAATACATAAATGATAACTGTTAACATAGATTTCATAATTAAAGCAAAACAAAAAAATATACTTTACCTAACGTTTACAAATATTTTTTGTACTCTGTGAATAACCGTGGTTTTCTAACGTTTTCTTAATACCATTTAATTTATAAAAACCCATAATTACTTAATGTTTGATATTCAATTCAATTTTTATATTAATCAATTAAAACTATTTTTATTAAACGTATTAAACCTCAATTTATTAGGAGAATTTTAGCTTTCAATTAATTTTAGTTTGGCAAATGTATTTATCCAAGCAAGTAAATTCGTAATTTTAATAGATAAACAGTAAATTAGATCCCAATTTTCATTCGAGTATTTCATATTTAATTATAATTATTCTGTCATATTAAAACTTCTAATTCAAATAATAATATTTTTAATGAAAACGTGTTTACTTTGACCAATCTGGAGGCATGCTTTTGGCGCTAATTAACAACCAAAACAATTATTGCGACTTGCTATCTTTTAATGAAATTCACAGAGCACGGTGGCCGAGTATTATTTGACAAAATACTTCCATTGAAGAAAATTCTCAATTTGGCCTTAAAATTTACAGTTATTTTATAAAAGCTGTCCTCGTCGTGCCTCCCGTTTTCTCTGAGCGTATTTAATTTAATCAAGAATATTATGATCAAAAATATTATGATGTCTTTGAATTTTCAAATCACGCCAAAATAAATCGTATTTTTAATTAAAAGATAAGTGAAAAATGACGGATTTTGAGATTGTCTTACTTTTATAAGATAAATATGTGCTGAAAGTTTAACCTAAAATTCTTCTATTATCCAGCAAAAATTTCGACATCACTTATTCATTTTTGTCATCAAAATAACTCTAATTCAACAAATTGTATTGTGCTATACAAAGTCTGGAATTCTTCCATGAATAATGTTCAATTCAAATTTGACTACAAGCTTAATCAAATTGACGTTATCCAGTGCGATATCCTCAAACGGAAAGCAAGAAATTACTGTTGTGATTTGTTTGAACATCTCACCACTTATCTTATCCAGATATTTGTTTTGATTTGTTCGTTGTGTACATTCATCTGCGATCTGCCAATCTACGGTAAGCTTATATCATGATGCACAGCGATCGTAACTAAACATAGATTTAATGAAAATCATATTATGAAGTTCTTTAGTTTGTTAATGTGGAAATAGTTATCGCAACGTTATTTTCTATTTAAATATTTTTTTCAACCATGTTTGCTTCCAGTTGGGTCAACATAACACATTTAAGGTAAAAGCTGCCATTCGGCCGCTCTTTTCATATAGTGGAAAAGATAAATAGATAGCTACTAGTTCACTTTCAATGCCTTTTTAGTGAGGACTAAAATAGATAAGATACAACCAAAATATCACAGATGTCATGCTTTTGAAAATATTCAATAATCGATTGAAAAAACATGGTATGTATAACCGCACAATCAAGCTGGTCAAAATCACTAGAGTGCTACCACTCTGCTTCTACGATCGCCATTCAATATACATATGTGCAGTAGTGTAATTGCTCATATTATTTTGGTTTATAATATCTAAGAATATGGCACATATATAATAATAACTAGCTATCAGAAAAAAGAGGAAGAGTTCAAGGCTTAAAATAAAATAAAACATATTTGTTGCGGTATACCATAACAATGTTTCAAAAGTTATTACTGTAAAATATACATTTTAAAAATGCCACAAAAGTGTTACGTAATCGTATACATGCACTTAAGTCATTATGCAAGTATTTTCTTAAAAGTTCTCATGTAAACATGAAACTCTTACAATAAAAATTTACGCTTTACGATAAAAGTTAGAACAGTATGTTATCCAAACACAATATTGTTTTCGATTATGTTGCCATTTTGCAACATTGATACTAAGAAAAGCTACTTTGCTTACCATAAACATCCAATGCTTGTTTACCCGTATGCAATATTACTATTAAATTACGATATTGTTTGATGGTTTCTTCAGGGGATGGAATATTTTCAATTGGCTTTATATGTACATAGTAGTTAAACACTTTAATACGTATATTACTTTTGACTTTATACGTTTTTTTATAGTTTAATTAATTGAGCAACATACTAAAAACATTTAGTTTACGTTTGTGACAACAAATTCAGCCCATAGATAGTTTAATACGTTTTGAGATATTTTAAACAGTAAAAATAGAAGCTTAATACAGCGATGAATAATATATGATACTACTTACTTGATATAATAACTCTTTTACTATGTGTGACGCCTGTTTTACCATTTTGAGATGAATTTTTAGACCAATTCTGATTTTTTTATAACGTACACATGTATAGATTGTATTTTTTTACTTTTAATTGATTAACTATAATATTAATTACTTGTGATTGAAGGGAAAAAAAATATTTACGAATACCGCTGATTCCCGCTTCGTGATTTAAATCATGGCCGCTTTCAATTAGAATACATATCTACAAATAAACACTGAATGGAGTTTATCTTAACAGAAGCTTTTCTGCTTGAACCGCTTGTTACTTAGTTGTTAGACTTCTCTGTTTCGAAGATAGTGGAGCTAGAATGATAGAGATAAAACTAGGACAGGGATAGTGATTAGATAATCGCATGTTTTTTTTAAATAAAATAAACAGTACCCCACAACAATATAGTTTTTAGTTTGAACTTGTTCAATTTATTATACTGTCTGTAAAAGTGTGTGGAGTAGTCTGACGTAATGCAAAAACAATTGGTTGTAAGTATTGCAATCCGTTATCAAAAAATGATAGGATTTGAACTAATTTCATGTAATTGTTCAATTGTCGATTCGTTTATTATTTATATTTTTTTTTCACTAAACAAACATCCACAACACTTTCAATGAACTTTAACAGTCGTCGTATTTGTATGCGAAAAAAAATTATTTCTAAGCAAGCGTGTAGATTCGTCCGAAATTTTTCATGTTCAAATATTTTTCATGCCAACACGTTGTTTTTCATAAATAAGCAGTTTACAATAGTTTCCGTGCAAGGGTGCGCTGTATTATTTACGAGCGGAAGAACAAACTTTTAATGCAGCATTTACTATGACGCCTTGAGTCAAATTTCTCCACTTGTTATGGAAGTTACACTATTTAATTTATGATGGGGAAAAAACATATTTTGCAAGGAAAGTTTTGTAGTAAAATGAAAACGAAAAATTTGCATTCATGATCAGTATTACAATATATATTACTTAAGGGAATTGCTTGGAGCCGTTTTTGTGTTGAATTTCATATCTCGATTTTTTGACGGGTAATTCTAAACTTGGAAAGCCGCAACAAAATTCAATTATTTTCATGCGGTATGCAAAAATGAATTTATCTCATGCTCTATTATTAAGCGTGTATCAAAAAAATACGTTATGTGTGAAATAATGTAATGAATACCACAAAAATCTCAGTAAAACACAATAAGATTGAAATTGGCAATAACTTTATTGACGTTGAGATTATAATTTAAATACCTAACAATAAGTGAAACAAAAGAAAATGAAAAAACCATGTCAAAATATTATAATATATTGTCGACTATCAATCAAAAAAAAGTCCGATCTTCGTCGGGTATTAGTTTTTGGACGCCTCAAAAATGGAAAATTTTACGGCAAAAATAATTCTGTTACATATATTGAGTACATTTTTTTATATCTAGTACTAATATTATCTGTGCATCAAAATGATTAAAATGTTGTAAATATTTTAAATATTTTTTCGTTTCCAGTATAGACTCTGGCTGCAGTGTTTGAAATGTTATTTTAATGCTCTTTTTTATTTACACATATCAGAATAATATACATAATATAAGAAATAAAAATACACGCGCACTATTAAAAACTGGGACGCAGCTGCGAGTTTTGTCAAAAATGTCGTTTCATGTGTCATCTACTATGCAATTTAATCAAAAAAGAGGCAAAAATGCGTTTATCCATTATTTTCAAAGAGTGTACATGCTTCAATAAAAAAGCGATCGCAGAAGCGTTTTATATTTGTATAGTTCACGGGTAAAAGTTTGCATTTTAAATAGTAATTAATTCCTAAATTTGAATCATTCAAATTATGTACACTCCCACAGATTTTGTCACTAACGACCCGGGTTTCGCCTTTCGGCATCTTCAGGCGTTCAAGCAACATCAGGGTATTAGAACATATGGCAGCCTTTAGACTGAAAAAGGACACGTCTACTTTTGCTAATCACTTAATTTCGGAAGGACACGTGTTCAATCAGGAACAGGGGATAAAAATGTTACACCCAAATACGGACAGTCATAAGCTCTTTTTCCAGGAAATTTTAGAAATTAATAGGGCAGTTACATAGTCTTCCGATTTTGAACGAGATATTAAACCTTCCTGGGTCTCCACTTCTATACCCTATATAAATAATATCATAAATAATATCATAAAACCTTTGCCGACAAACAAATAAATATAATTCTAAAAACCACTCACTACTCAAATCTTTGGGAATTCCCATGAGCTTACCCTTTTTCGCCAGCGATGGCTTTAGACTCAGTGATACATTTATTTAATATATAAACACGAAACATCCATTTACTAAGCGTCAGTTCAAGTTCATCCGTGCGCTTGAACGCCTGAAGATGCCGAAAGGCGAAACCCGGGTCGTTAGTGACAAAATCTGTGGGAGTGTACATAATTTGAATGATTCAAATTTAATATTGAAATTCCACCAAGCACCTTCAGTCGAAATCTTAAATTAATTAATTCCTGTTTTTTGTTTGTATAGTTTATCGAATAAGTATCTTCATTTTAAATATGAATATTTTTTCAATATTTTAAAGCTAATTCAGAAATCCCGGTAGTGATAGTAAGACGATCTCGGTATTGCGGGACTGGAGCCCCTAATTACATAAATTCGTTTAATTCGAGGTGATTTCAAAAAAAATGTTTTTTTTTACCACTATTAAGCACATGTATCTTTTTTTCCGTTTCTTAAAGCATGCTTAGACAAAGCCTCGAGGTCCCATACAAAAAATCAGCGAACATTTTCGAAATTCACTGTAAAATTATTGTTCGACTGTTTTTCTTCGAGTGAAAGTAACTTGAGAAAAAGCTTCCAAAGCGCTTGTGCGTTATGAATGATGATTGCTTCAGATTCGATCCCGTTAATTTCACCCCCTAAATTATTGTTCTAATACGCTACCCTATAATTTTTAAATTGTTCGTGGTGTCGGTCAATTTATCGCTCGTGGCTTCATTTATTGCAAGGGCGTTATCAGAGAAGCGAAAACGGAAACAATTATTCAGTAATAGCGTAAAATTTTGTGAGAATATTAAAGTGTTTTAGTATGCCAAGGTTTTAATTAATTATCTTCGTTGTATCTAAATCAAATTATAACTCATTTTTAGAATTCAACCTAAAATTGAATATTATATAAACAACCATTCGGTTAATGTAGGTTATCGAACCAAAATATTTGGTAGTTTTATTTTACCTCTGTGCGATAACTTATTTTTGTCCATAACAAAACATCAATCGTTATTTATTTCAAACACGCAAAATTTATAAAAAAGTTTATTGGGATTTTTTTTAAATAATTTTGTATTGAAATAGTCAACAAAATTTTGAATTACTATTATGAGACAATCGTGTTCAAATAGATTAAAATTTATTGCACATTTTTTTTCACATTATTAGCAGTACAATTAAATAGAAATATATTGTAAATGACTTGTCAAAACTGTAACGGGTATTTTAATTGCGTGTTTGTGTCGTGCAGTATCATGTTTGCGTCGTGCAGTATCTTTGACTGTTTTGTTGTTATAAGTCGTATTGTCAAATACTTTCAATGTTAAGTTAATTTAGGTCTTAAAATACATCAAAAGCTTTTTCTATATATATTTTTCCACAGTGTATGCTTAGTTAAATCATATACGTTGTCTTTATGCGAATAAAAATGATGGCACAGCTAGAAAGCAGCAGCATTTTCAGTGGTCATTTTCACAGATTTCACGACTATTTGTCACTTGTCCAGATAAGTAGTAGTTGTCTCCTCGTTACTATCATTTCAACTGACGTGCACAACGATAAATATAATCCAAGCATAGCGATATACTCGCAGACTTAAATTTTGTATTACTTTTTGAAACAGATAATAAATAAAACACATAACACCAGAGAATTTATACTATATAGGTTTCATCAATTTTAACTAATAATAACATTTGACTCTGTTGAATAGTTCACCAAAATATTATTTTTTTGCCGTCGGAGGCGTGTAATACAATATTTTATTTCTTCCAGCCGACTTTCCGAACTTTCTATTTTTTTATATTTAAATCAGATACAATTAATTGTTAGATACAACTAACCTTGTTGTTAGATCTTTTTGAAAATTATTGGGTATTAGTAGACACGTTGGAAAACGCTACACACAACCTTCATAATAGTGTATACTTATAAAGTGAAACATTAATCTCACGTAAAAAAATAAGCCAATGCTTCGCTATAGTGAAAGAACTATTTTTTTTTCCAGGATTTAGAAGCAAAGTTAATTTTATAGATAAAAGAAATGAATTAAAACAATCTATGTACGGTTTTGACACCTGTTCCGAAGCAGCTAAATTTTAGAAAGATAATATGTACACTGACAACTTTTTTATAAGTCATCGAGTCATTTGTTATGTGAATTTTGTTTTAACTTATTTTTTACTACGAAAGTAACATTAATGAACTTTTCCAGTGAAACTAGCCCGCAACAGTCACTCACGTAGTAAATATTTATAATTTATACTTAAATGTAAATTAATGTAAATATATTGCATCGTTAGGGATGATTGAGCAGTGATTACGCCTATGATGTATATTTTTTTAATTTGATTGATGCCAGTCGCTTGATCCTCACGCACAAAAGTAGTATTATCAAACCATCGACCGCTATTAGTAGGCTTGTTTTAATAATCATTACTCTCCGCTACTTCGGCGAACAAACATTATTGCTTTCCACAACCGCGCCGTAAATTTTCGTTATCGTTTGTGTAATTTTACCTTTTGGTCAATAAAATTATGCGTCGAGATTAACGGCCAAAACTTTGATGGTAAAATGCAAATAAGACAGCTGCTGATTAATCAACTTTTACTTGGTGAATTAATTAATTATGATTTGCTGTCCGAACGGTCGCAACGTCCTCGTAAATCACTCAGTATTTTAATGCTGGCTTATTTACTTTGACATATTTTTTTATATTAAGAAATAGTATTTGCATTTTCTTACTTTATAATATTAGTTCTATATCAAGCAATAAAAAATAAACATACTTTATCAAGTTTATGTATATATTTAAGTCAAGCTGTAAAGATTTTATAAAATTTTCTCTGAAAATTAATAGTTTTTTTGAATCATATTTTAGACCAAGTAAGTATACGTCAAATTGTAAAGTGTTCATTTATTTTTTTAATAATAATCAATACCATCAAAGATGATGCTTTTTACCACTTACATATGTAAGTTTTTTAGACCTTTCATTTATCGTATTATCGTTTTGATGGGATTGTCTTGGGAAAATTGGGGATTGTCTTGGGATTGGATGGGAAAAATAAATATATTGTATTTTTTTGAATACTTGTATTATTTGTTATACAAAAAGCAACGTGTATTTAAAAAAGAAATCTGATTTTAAATTTAAGAATAGTATTTTGTTTCTATAGAAAAAGCTTCCATCCAATATATGAGAGAGTAATTCCGTTACTCACCCTAAAAGCTTGTTCTATTTATATGATCATATAAAAAAGCTCAATACAAGAGTATTACGTTTCATTATAATCTCGGTGATGAACGTAGTAAACGCGAGGCCGTCGCCGGTTGTTGGCTCGGTGATCCATTACCGATAGATTTATGCCGCCATAGACAGACAATTTGCCATTGCGTCATTTTGCACTTGGAAAAATCAGCCATAAAGCTAGTGGAGCTTTGCTACAATGAGAAAAATATATATATATATTTTTTTTTTAATTATCGACGTTTCATTTAACTATGAAAAATAAAATAAGGAATATCTCGCAAAACTGTTAATGCTTTTTTATAGTTATAAAAAAATTGTGAAATAAGAAATTGATTTTTTTAAACACTTGGCACTACAGCTAATGTCAATTCCCCAATTATTTTAAAGTTTAATGATCATACGAGAAAAACTATTTTAAGTCACTCGAGATCAATTCCAGGTAATTTGACATCCACGTTTAAGGTACTATATTTAAATTTGACACTGATCGTACCGAGAATCAAACCCAGACCCCCCAGTCGGTAGAGCAAGCTCTAACCAACTTTCCCACTGCGGACGTATCAGATTATATCAAATAAAAGTTTGTGCAACTAAATTATTATTATTTCAAAAGTAAATAATATATTCCCGAAAGGAAGTCTCTTGTTTTTATTTTATACACATGTAGGTATATAATTATAGAAAAATATACTATTTTTACAAACTTGCGTTCTTCTTAGTACAGTGCAAAATAAAAGTTTCTCTAGTGCAATCAATTTAGGCTAGCGCAATTTGGTTTATTAAGCATCAACTTGTTTTGTTGTACACGGCCAAATCACCGCAGAAAAAATATTCTCGATTACATCGGACTCAATTTGTCTATGTACGCAATTTTTTCATGTTTCCTTTCCGTAATATAATGTTAGAGAATAGTATAAAATATATGCAAAAACCAGAATCATTTAGGTTGGTAAGAATTTGAAAAAAACTCTCAAACGATAAAAGACAAAATGGTACATGTTTCAATTATTATGTATTGTATAATCGCACACAATCAAACTTATAAATCAGTAAATTTGATCGGGTTTTTTACGGCTTAGTTTATTTAGATTTTTTTTCGTATACTTGTGTTAAAAAATATTCTTTGTGAGTAGGAGGGTTAAAAACAAATTGAAACGCGATATGTCTCGCCCTCCCTTGTACATTATGTATTAATTGCTGCCATTATTTCATTGAAAAACAAGCCCCAAAGCTTGAATATTATGTTTACATAAATCTATAGTAGAAAACAAAAAAATTAAAAATAAGCCGGTAAAAATAATAGTGAGAAAATTTGTGACTGCTATACCGCAGTGGTAACATTAAAAATTTAAATTTATATATTTGCTTACATTCTTATTTAGAACAAAACAATTAACGTTAACCTCGTTTTATGTGCGCTCATAGCACAATGTCACACATACGGTTTTTATTTTACTTAATATTTGAAAGATAGGGAAATGTATAGGTTTTTTTGCCACTCATTTTATAATACAACAATATCTACAGTTCAGATGCCTGCTGTCTTTCAACTAAGTCAGAAATACTTTTTTTAACTACTGAGAATATCAAATGGACCGAAAAGGAAAGACTTACGCTCGGACCGGTCTCCCACACAAAAATTCTGGGATAGATAATTCACCATAGAGTCGTATCACAATTTTTGGAGGTTCTTGGAGACATTTGGGATTTTCAATTATTTTGAGATGTGGGTTTTTGGTATCTATCACTGAGAAAAAAAGTCAGAAATTGGGAGGTTTGATTTTTTTTAGCTCGCTGGCTCGTTTCAAAATTGTTTGACCGGTTAGCTAATTTCAAAGACTTTTCGAGAATTTTTCATTTCTTTCTTCAATCCCAAAATTCTGGAATTAGTACTATCGCAATCTGTGAATGTCGGGATTACAAAATTAGACGGGATTCCAGGATTTTTGGATCCGGGATCAGGAGATTGGAGACCATAATCGTAACAGTGAGTGGCTTTGTTCACGGACTTAACTTTAATTCTTGAAAAATATTTGGTTAAGCATTGATTATTTTTTAAATAAAAAGTATTTATGATAAATATGCTTTTATGTATTTATTGAATTATCATTTACTTTATAAAACTCTAGCTCTTGTTTTCAAATCATGAAAATTGCCGTTAATTTATTATTTTCTATAAACAGTATTTAATTTCACAATATATGTATGTGTAACATAATAAATATAGCTCTATTGAAATCACGCCATCGTCAGAACTATCTTAAAAATGAATTTATTTACTATATGTATATACTCACCAATATATATATATTGCATATATTAATATAACACTTTGTAATTTTACCTACTTAAACATGATAAGTTGTATACAAATTTTCAATTTGACCCAACGTTATCACATAATATTAGATAATATAAAATGAAATATCTTTATTTTTTTATTTCACTTTAGATTATTTTGTATGTCAATGAATTGTTTATGTAGAAAAAATATATTCATTTTACGATGTTTTTTTTAATTATCGCTTTTTAATATTACAACAGTTTAGATACCTGTTATAAATTATCAAAATGAAATTTTCACCATAACCAAACGAACATGCGAGACCATAATATTTCAAACTCATAATTTGTATCTGCCTATCAACCTAATGAATTTTGAATAAAGAATAAAAATTCTAATGTAATCAAAATCCATATTTTGTTTGTATAAAAATAATAAACATTTTATCGCCCTAATTTTAATGAACCCGTGAGAGATATACCGGAATATTAAAGCCGTGTGCTATATGCTACGTACCATTAAGTCATTTTTTTTACATCTAGCAGGGGATATAAAGTATATTGCTGAGAGAGGCGATTGTTCATTGACCTTAGTTAGTATTTTGAAAAAGCATAATTAAATAGATATTAAATTATCAATTATTTCAAATAATTTTAATGGGTCTTAATAACTACATACACTTCTGGTAGTGGTTTTTATCTATATAAGAATATGGTTTGGTTTAATTAACATTGACTAATTATACTATGTATAACAATCCCTATGATATCGAAATTTGTATCATATTGACTTGGGTGTACCGCGTGCTACACTTCTAAGAAACTCATATTTAGATTAAGCGTATTAAAAAAAATATATAAAGTTTTGATTATACTTAAGAAATGGAAAACATACAAAAAAGGCAAAAGTGGGATTTAGCCGCTGAACGACCGTGTTTGTAAAAGAAATACGATTGTTTACGATCAATGAAGGGAGGGGGTATTTAACGTGGAATTCGTCGGGTTAAAGTACTCACTCATCAAACTTTGAAAAGCAGTCAGTATTTTTTTTATATTTGTAATAAATTTTCAAGTTAATTTTGATGCAATTTGCTGTGGTGCCAAATATACGTTTTGATTCCTCATTTAATAAAAAAAAATATCAACCTTTGTGATCAAATTAAAAAAATCTTTCATATTTGTATGCATTTTACTGCCGGCAAGATCAATATCAAATATAAATCTTAGACATAAGTGTTTGCGATGTCTTTTTTCATCGAGCGACTCTCAAGTGTCAATAATAAAACTTCTTTTGAATTTATCATGTGTGATTTTAAGACCATATCTTGCGCATTGGTTTTTATAGTTCGATTTTTTTTTTCAATATTGAAATATACCTTTTATACAATCAATTATATTGAATTTAAATATAATATAATATACGTCAGAGTAATACTAGTCAGATTCTTTACCAATGTTTTATGATATCGTTTTACATTTTTGATGGCAAATTTATTGGGTATTCATCAACTATTCACATGTTTTAATAAATAAGATATAAGTAATCAAAATAATGGCGCGTGTTTGTTCGTCGATAATGCAAATTGAAAGACGCCACGCTGTCATGGCACACTGACACTCTGACACTAGGACAAATTGTTTTTTCACGTGAAACAAAACGTAACACAGAATGACAATGCCAAAAAATACAATATGGAAAGCTTTGCGTGTGTCGGCTTACTCACAGAAGTACTAAAACACGATTGTTTAGTTCGAGAATGTATCGTATACGTCACGTTAACTCTTCACAGTGGCGTAGCATTCATTATATCAGGGATTCCTAGACTTTTTCTGAAATGGAATACTTCGCGTATTCGTGAATTTTAACGGAAACTTTATGTTTTAGGTAAGGTAATTCATAAAAACAAAAATATTTAGAGAACTGCTATCAAAACACTTATTTTTAAAATGTGTCACATAAAAATATGCTTAAATAAAGCTCATAATGACTGATTATCCTGTATCTTTAAATCGTAAATCATCTTGATAAAACTCATCGTGTGGCGTCAAACATGTTCCTGCAGTTTGACTTCTTTGCTGTATATTAAAAAAATTCTGCTTAGCATTAATAGGTTGTATTAAACGGAAGTAAAACAATAGGAGCTTGTTTTCACACATTATAAGACTCTTATATAAATTATTTAATGGCTGATGCCACTGCACTTGCGCTTAAGCCTACTTGCTTACCTGTCGCATAATATGGATTCCGAACATAGGAATCATTCTTACTAGTTTTAGGAAAATATTGCAGATGAAGTGTTTTCAAGTTATGTAGGTTTTCGCGGAAAGCTTATCAGTTTCCACTTAGTTGGAACATAAGTATTTCATGGAAAATATTTTGATCCTCTGGAAACTCTGCATTATATATGTAATACAAATCTACTAACCGTCCTGTTTTCTTATTGAAATATGTTGAAGTTGAATAAAGTATTACCATTCCAGAGATATATTGATTGACCTTATATACTAGAAATATCGAGCCCATGATTAATCTTCTTACTTTAAAAAGACATGAGTTTTTTTCCGTATTCCACTTTTATATATTTTTTTGCGAACTCTTAATGTTACTTTCCTGGATCACACTATTGTGTACGGCACAACTTTTCAAATGCATAAATTATCTGGAAGTTATTTAAAATACAAAATTAACTATTCATATTATTGTAAACTTTCTATAATTATAATTTAAACAATTTCATAATTGTAACTACACGATGATTTCTATTATAACATAAAATTCAACCGGTAAAACGTTGCTCTTTTTCTGCACGTCACTGGAATTTTTCTTACGATTTTTATGATGTAACTACACCCTTGACGCCCTACAATTTAAATTCTTCACGTTGGTATTTATATCAGGAAATATGTTTTTAAATGGTTGTAAGCCAACTATAATTACACGGAAAGTCGACACTCAAATGCATTATGGCTTTCCATACAAGCTGAATGAAAAATGTTTCAAACAATTTTCTAACATATTTCATTGTAAAGAAGAAATAATATAAAACTACTGTGTACATAAATCTTTGGGCGTATAATACAACAATAAATCTATGAAAATACTCAATAATAAAAATCATTATTATATCATAAATAATGTAAAAAATATTTACTTTCGTAATACTATTTTTGTTATTGAATCATAAAACTTTACTTTTGGAAGCTTATGAATTTGTTGAAACTTTCTCGTTTTTTCTCCGAGTGACGCTTTGTTTCTTTATAATTCAAATAAATAATTAAGATTTGTGAGGTAACACAATCCTTTTACGATATATGTAAGTCTAAATATATACATTTACTGAATAATGGGAAAATTCAGATGCTTACTCATGTATGGTGAAGTCATAAGCCTAAGTCGATTGAAGCAAAAAAAATACTACCTTGGGTATTCATTAATTCTTGAAATCTGGAGTTATTTAAATTTTAGTCAAATAGTCATTAAAAAATATTTTTAACGAATGCATACTCTAATTAAATAGTTGTTCTAATATTCGAATTTCGAATAGTTAAAAAAGGTCTGAAAATATTCTAATATCGAATATTCGATTGATATAACTACAGTCGCAAGTAATATCTGAATGAAAACGGAAATATCTTTTTTTGTGGTCTAGTTAGAGTCTGAAAAATTTCATTGAGTTTGTCGCATGATATTTGTTTTTTTTCATGATTTTTTTTTTATATTCACTTAAAATAATAATAGATAAAGTTTCCACATTTAAATATCTTCTTGAGTTTGGTATCGGAGATATGCAGTCACTCAATGGCACTTTTTTTCGATTCAATCAATATTTAAAAACAGAACCTGAGAGAATCCGATTTTGATGATTAATAATAATGTTGGTCTATTCAATTTCAACAGATGTGTTTCTACAAGAACTGCTCATTACTCACTTGTCCAATCTGTCTTTTTTTCGAAGAGAGTATGGATACAAGAATATGACTAGGACAGAACTATTGGTTAGTCAATCGCTCTTGCTATGTTAATTTTAGAATAAAATAAGTAGGAGTGAATTTAAAACATCACAGAAATCCATAAATGTATTGAAAATCATTTATAAAAACTATCCGTATTGTGATTCGAACCCGGAATCCCCGTACCAAAGAAAACGACTTTGACTACTTGACCACGCAGCTGGCATTTTTTATGTGCAGTATATATAATCAAGCTTTGACAATGGATATATCAATTGTATAAATAATACTTTTTGAACAAAGAATAATGTCTACCTAGACGTTTAACGTTTACTGTTTTTTTTAAATATCTGAAACGCTATGAATAATATACAGAAAGTTTTAAATATTATAATGAGTTAAAGTTAAACAATATAAAAGTTTTTAACAGTATTTACATATTTAATAAGTAATTTTGTTTCATGCAAATTTGTTTAACTAACTAATTTGCAAAATGTCAAATAAATGGGGAAAATTGATGAAGTTTAAGTATTTTTTCATGTAGTTTTTTGTGTTAATATGAATTTCGTCTGAATACGTGAAAACTCTTTTACACGTGGTATATAATTTAAGCATTTATTTTGTTGTTGTGCATTAATTGATTTTTATTTTTTTTGTATTTATACAAAGTTTAGTTTATCATTTTTTTAAATATTTTAGAACATATTCACTTTTTTCACATTTTTTTTTGTAGTTTTAGTCATAAGTCTTGAATCATTATTAGTGTATTAGTTTCTTCCACATAAATAAATAACGAGATTAATCGAATTTATAAATGAATTTGGAATCAAATAGCTATTAAATTGTCTTGTTTACCGGACAAAGTTTAAAAAACGGGTTTTTCCCTGTTTATTATTCTTCGAAAAACCTGATTTATTACTTTCATTAAGGAAAATTCTTAGTACTACCATAGCGTTGTATTTATTTATCATTCTTGTCAAATAACGTCTTTAAAATACTCTTCCTAGAAATTAAAATAAAGTTAACATCATATTATGTTTAATTTACAAATCTAACAAATAAAAAAAGATTCATGATTCAATAGAACTCAAACATTAAGATTGACTTAATGGGCTACAATTGTATCACTTTTAATGTATTAATTTATCATAATTGGTGAAGATTCATTTTATTAAAAACATAATTTATCACGTCCATTATCAGTTGGTGTTCTAATCGTTACTTTAAAAAATGGGGAATTAGTACAAAAAGTTTGTTATTACATATTTTAATTTATAGACTTATACTATTGACAGTTTAAAGTGATTTTGTCACTAACTTAATTTGAACGATTCAAATTTAATATTGAAGTTCCACCGTCCTGAAATTCCACATTCCTTCAGTCGAAATCTTAAATTACTTTTTAGTAGTTTTCACTGACACAGAAGGGATATTAATTTTAAACTTCTAAACGTGTTATTCATTTTTCGTAGCGTCAAACGATACATTTTTCTAATATATCAGTCTTTGGAGAGTACTTTTATACTCTTTCGGGATACGATAAGGATGCCTCTGAAAGAGGCGAAACACGTAGCACAATACGTGGAATAATCTAAGTTATTTTTATATTTTATATTACGATAAGTATTTTTAATTTTCAATTTTTTTGGAAAGCAAATCTATGAGAACTGCTTGTAACTCAGTCTCACTTTTTCTTATAGATTAATGATAGAGGGATGAGGCTAGAAAAGGATTTGCGAAAAATTTATATTTCTCAGTACGCACCAGAAATGATAAATATTTTTTATATTTCTGAAACGTTTTGAAATACTTAAAAAAATAAATAACAATTTACTTAACGAATGAGAAGATTCTTTTATTGTTCGAAAAATATCATAAGTAATAAAGCTTCCAAAAGTTTTAGGAACATCGGCCGTTAAATATTTTTATGCTCTTAACTTCGTAATGACGTATTATATAAAAGTTCTTAGTGCGTCAACAAAATGGTTTTGTGTATTAAAAAATAAATATTATAGTATTATAATAAACCCTGGCACGCAGATGTTTCCAAATATTCAAATTATTATCCACGGCTAAGTAAAATATCGTGTGATATTTATTTTATGCGTGAAATTTTCAAACTTTTTAAGCGCAGACATGCCACGGTGTCTGGTAAAAGTATGTCATACTTATAATATTTAATTATGACTTCAAAAAGAAAAAAACAGTACTTTATAACCTGTCATAAAAATATACTTTTGAATACAGTAGGTTATCATTTTTAAAGTTTTTGGCTTTCATGACTTATATTAATTAAACTGTTACATTATGATGACACTGTGTTATGATTTATTAGTAGTACGTCTTGAATAAAAAAGTGGTATTAATTTTATTTTTAATATGAAACAATACTAAAGTAATTTTAAACTAATCGGAAACTAAAAAGGGGTGAACGGATATTGTTTCTATAGTCAGTAGTGTTTTTACCAATCTTTTTAGCGAAACAAAATACAAATATGACATAGGCATAGATTTTCAATCATAAGCACTGATTTAAAAAACTGTTGTTGATTCATACCTCTTTTTACCATACTTAGTAAGTACCATGTATGTTTCATTTAAGTATTATAAAACTTAGTCATGAACTATGTAATTATACGGTCAGTAGCTTACGAGCAAGGTAATGCATTGGGGGAGTTTAAAAACTCTAGAGGACATTTACGCATTTTATTAAATGTAAGTAAATTACAAAAATTATTTTGTGTATTTTCTTAAGAAACCCAATTGACAAAATTATAGCTACGCTACTGATTGTGAGTACTAATTTGAACTGATCAAAAAAATTATACATTTGACTATAACATTTTTTTATTATTGACAAAAAAACGGCAGGTTTGTGGAGAATTAAATAGTTTTTCTGTTATCTTACTCTGGTTCTGTTACACAGTAGAAAATTAACATGTTGAATTATATTGTATGCTTCTAAATCAAATTAGAAATACACTGACATTGTAGTCTGAATTAACATAGCATTGTATAAAAGATTCTTTAAAATATCGAGCAATAAATTGCAATGAATTTTTCGTATCAAATTTCTTTGATACATAAAAAATTATATTGATACTATTTTGTTAAGAAAAACAATAGTGTTTTTCTCTAAGATGAGTCACTAAAAAATATGTTACGTGACAGGCGCTTGTTAGTTCCGCATAAAATCACGAAGCTCGTTTGTAGAAACTATCGCGAGCTTAAAGCATCTCAAATAAAAGTTTATTAATACACTTCGTTATGCCAAACGTATTTTTATTTTAAGATTACATTGAGACGAGTGATAATTATTTTTTTGGCTTATTATTTTATTAAATATATTATCTCTATTAAAACAATATCTGCATTGCATAATCACACTACATATATTGTAAGTATACCGAGTTTAAATAACCGCCATTGAGTCTCACAATATTCCGATTTACATGGTAAATGTATTTTTCACAAGCCTGCGTATATAAAAACCTCGTAAAAAGAAACTCTGCTAAATCATTTTCATTTATGATACATTTCAATGTATAAAAAAAAGTTTCAAATCGATCGCTGAACATTTAATTTTAAAGGATGTAAGGATTGAAGGATTGTGTTGTTTATTAATTTGTTTTCAATATGAATGAACTCATTACAGACATATTTTTAATCCATTTCCGTTACCATATGGTCTCCTAATGGAATTATCTAAAAAAAATAATCTACGACAATTGTATGTTATTCAATTGCTCAACCGTTCAATTTTAAAGATAATAGGGACTAAGGATAGGTCTAGTGGTTAGCTAATCGCTCTCTCTCTCTCTTCGCTTGCTGTTTAGGATATTATGAGTAGGAAGAAATTCAAGACGTCACATACGTCCATGCCTTCGGACATAAATCTGTAAATCGATTTAAAAATCAATCTATCAAAACTATCCGTAATGGGATTCGAACCAATAAATTTCGTGTTCTAAGTTGACAACGTTGACAGTGGACCACGCAGCCGGCATGTTTTATTTACCGATGGTAAAAGCTGGTGATTACACAACCAAAATAGTAGAAAAGCTTTAGCTCCTTTATATTTAAGGAAAAAAAAATAAAAGAAGATTAACATAATGAATGATAATATATGATAAAAATGTTTTAAAATTGAAAGCCATTTTGTTTTCTCAACAATGTTTCCCTGGCATGAATAAGAATGTTTTTAGTAATAACAACGAATTATGGCTATATTTTCATGCACTAGACAGAAAAAAATGAACGCTGCAAACGTGTTCAAGCTAAAACGTAATATTCTCGCCTTTTGGACACCTGCTAGATTTATGATAACCAACCCAGGTGACTGCCAATTTTCTCACGTTTATGACGTATGAAGGTTTCTTGACTCTGTTTGGTATATTGTGCTATTAAGCATTTTGCCACTTTAGTAAAACGACAAAGCTCATTGGGTAAAACAATCATATCTTTACTTTATATATGTGTACCTTTTATGAGATTGCATCACGATTTTTTCTCTCGCTTATAGTCAAAATTATTTGGCGACAAACATGTTATAATCAGTATCTTTAGTGATTATTTTTTATTCGTAATTTCTCTATTGATTCTTCATTTTTTTAATAAATAAAATTCACATACCTTTAAAGATTACTTTTTAAGGTGATAAAGATATGTTTTTTGGTCTATGTATGTTATATCGTCGGCTTGGAAAAAGAAGTTATAAATTAACAATTTGAACAACACTGAGTTATATTAACAAAATTGCTTATTTTTTCATTTCGCATAAATTAAAAAAAGTCACTTAATGTCTTAAAATCAACCAATATTTTTCAAAGACATACCTTTAAAATTATTATGTTGTATTTTATGAACATACGGGAGTGAAGGACATTATAAGTAAGCTTGTTTCATTCATACAAAAGACATTTGAATGATTTCTTAGATAAAATCGACAATATATAGTGATTTCTAAATACGGATATAAAACAGACTTTGCATAAACTATCAAATACAGTAATAATTTATGAATTAATTATTTTACTTATATCTTAAAGTTGTAGCTTTTCACCAATTTTAATTCACCTAAAATAAAAAAAATGTCAAGTTTCCTCATAGCATAGCATAGAGTATGTTTTTTACTTAACAACTCAATTCTTGTCATTTTGTCAATTTTAAAATATTGGGTGAAATTATCATATATATATATATATACTAGCTGGCCCGACGAACTTTGTACCGCCTCAGAATCAATAAATGTTGTGTTAATTTATTGGATGAGTTAAATTCAGTTTGAATGAATACTCAAAATGAATTAAGTTCAATAAATGTGCAAAATTAAAAATGAAAAGTATTTTAATTACATTGAAATGATGTTATTCACGTGGCACAGTCGATAGATTTAAAGGAATGCAGTGGACCAACGATTTGATTTTGAATTGTGAAGTTGAAATGATCCACATCTTTGTTATTTGCTGCAAGAATTGCTCGTTCACTCAACCAATTATGATGTTTGTGATTAGCAATGATGAGACGAAATTTCAAAAATTCGGCAAAAACGAAATCAATCCATTCGATTCGTCGACAGGAAAACGGCCGCAACAGATAGTCAGCTAATGCTTGGAGAAATCTGCGGCAGATGGTCGTTTAGAAATGCAACTCGCATGTTTGTCGTTAGCTGAA
>CM062827.1:9818793-9826293 GCA_031772345.1 Himalopsyche anomala
GTGGGGTGGGGTTGGGGGGGCGGACAGGGAGTCTGCGTGTCGGTGTTGGTTGGAGGCAGCATTGGTAGGGGCGGGGTGGAGTGGGGGTGGCGGGAGGGATGGGGAGCAAGGGTAGGGGTGGTTTCTTGTTACGTATTGGGCGGCGGTTGGTGAGTGTAGCTAGGTGTTTGGGGTAGGAGGGGAGGGGTGTGGGGGGGGGTAGGGGTGGGGGGGGGGGGGAGGGGGGGGTTGGGAGGGGGTGGGGGGGGGGGGTGGGTGGGTGGGGAGGGGGGGGGTGGGGGCGGGGTGGGGGGGAGGGGGGGGGGGTGAGGGTGGGGGCGTGGGTGGGGGGGGGGGGGGGGGGTGCGGGTGGGGGGGGGGAGGGGGGGGGGGGGGTGGGGGGGGTGGGGGCGGGGGGGGGTGGGGGGGAGGTGGGGGGGTGGGCGGGGGGGGGGGGGGGGGGCGGGTCGCGGGGGGGGGGGGGGGGGCGGGGGGGGTGGGGGGGGGGGGGAGGGGGGGGAGGATGGGATGGGTGCTGGTGGGGTGGGTGGTGGGTGGGGCGGTGGGGGTGGGGGGGGTGGGGTGGGGTTGGGGTGGGGGGGGGGGGGGGGGGGGTGGGGGCGTGGGGGGGGGGGGGGGGGGGGGGGGGGGGGGGGGGGGGGGCGATGGGGGGGGGGGGGGGGGGGGGGGGGGGGGTGGGGGGGGGGGGGGGGGGGGGGGGGGGGGGGGGGGGGGGGGGGGGGGGGGGGGGGGGGGGGGGGGGGGGGGGGGGGGGGGGGGGGGGGGGGGGGGGGGGGGGGGGGGGGGGGGGGGGGGGGGGGGGGGGGGGGGGGGGGGGGGGGGGGGGGGGGGGGGGGGGGGGGGGGGGGGGGGGGGGGGGGGGGGGGGGGGGGGGGGGGGGGGGGGGGGGGGGGGGGGGGGGGGGGGGGGGGGGGGGGGGGGGGGGGGGGGGGGGGGGGGGGGGGGGGGGGGGGGGGGGGGGGGGGGGGGGGGGGGGGGGGGGGGGGGGGGGGGGGGGGGGGGGGGGGGGGGGGGGGGGGGGGGGGGGGGGGGGGGGGGGGGGGGGGGGGGGGGGGGGGGGGGGGGGGGGGGGGGGGGGGGGGGGGGGGGGGGGGGGGGGGGGGGGGGGGGGGGGGGGGGGGGGGGGGGGGGGGGGGGGGGGGGGGGGGGGGGGGGGGGGGGGGGGGGGGGGGGGGGGGGGGGGGGGGGGGGGGGGGGGGGGGGGGGGGGGGGGGGGGGGGGGGGGGGGGGGGGGGGGGGGGGGGGGGGGGGGGGGGGGGGGGGGGGGGGGGGGGGGGGGGGGGGGGGGGGGGGGGGGGGGGGGGGGGGGGGGGGGGGGGGGGGGGGGGGGGGGGGGGGGGGGGGGGGGGGGGGGGGGGGGGGGGGGGGGGGGGGGGGGGGGGGGGGGGGGGGGGGGGGGGGGGGGGGGGGGGGGGGGGGGGGGGGGGGGGGGGGGGGGGGGGGGGGGGGGGGGGGGGGGGGGGGGGGGGGGGGGGGGGGGGGGGGGGGGGGGGGGGGGGGGGGGGGGGGGGGGGGGGGGGGGGGGGGGGGGGGGGGGGGGGGGGGGGGGGGGGGGGGGGGGGGGGGGGGGGGGGGGGGGGGGGGGGGGGGGGGGGGGGGGGGGGGGGGGGGGGGGGGGGGGGGGGGGGGGGGGGGGGGGGGGGGGGGGGGGGGGGGGGGGGGGGGGGGGGGGGGGGGGGGGGGGGGGGGGGGGGGGGGGGGGGGGGGGGGGGGGGGGGGGGGGGGGGGGGGGGGGGGGGGGGGGGGGGGGGGGGGGGGGGGGGGGGGGGGGGGGGGGGGGGGGGGGGGGGGGGGGGGGGGGGGGGGGGGGGGGGGGGGGGGGGGGGTGGGGGGGGGGGGGGGGGGGGGGGGGGGGGGGGGGGGGGGGGGGGGGGGGGGGGGGGGGGGGGGGGGGGGGGGGGGGGGGGGGGGGGGGGGGGGGGGGGGGGGGGGGGTGGGGGGGGGGGGGGGGGGGGGGGGGGGGGGGGGGGGGGGGGGGGGGGGGGGGGGGGGGGGGGGGGGGGGGGGGGGGGGGGGGGGGGGGGGGGGGGGGGGGGGGGGGGGGGGGGGGGGGGGGGGGGGGGGGGGGGGGGGGGGGGGGGGGGGGGGGGGGGGGGGGGGGGGGGGGGGGGGGGGGGGGGGGGGGGGGGGGGGGGGGGGGGGGGGGGGGGGGGGGGGGGGGGGGGGGGGGGGGGGGGGGGGGGGGGGGGGGGGGGGGGGGGGGGGGGGGGGGGGGGGGGGGGGGGGGGGGGGGGGGGGGGGGGGGGGGGGGGGGGGGGGGGGGGGGGGGGGGGGGGGGGGGGGGGGGGGGGGGGGGGGGGGGGGGGGGGGGGGGGGGGGGGGGGGGGGGGGGGGGGGGGGGGGGGGGGGGGGGGGGGGGGGGGGGGGGGGGGGGGGGGGGGGGGGGGGGGGGGGGGGGGGGGGGGGGGGGGGGGGGGGGGGGGGGGGGGGGGTGGGGGGGGGGGGGGGGGGGGGGGGGGGGGGGGGGGGGGGGGGGGGGGGGGGGGGGGGGGGGGGGGGGGGGGGGGGGGGGGGGGGGGGGGGGGGGGGGGGGGGGGGGGGGGGGGGGGGGGGGGGGGGGGGGGGGGGGGGGGGGGGGGGGGGGGGGGGGGGGGGGGGGGGGGGGGGGGGGGGGGGGGGGGGGGGGGGGGGGGGGGGGGGGGGGGGGGGGGGGGGGGGGGGGGGGGGGGGGGGGGGGGGGGGGGGGGGGGGGGGGGGGGGGGGGGGGGGGGGGGGGGGGGGGGGGGGGGGGGGGGGGGGGGGGGGGGGGGGGGGGGGGTGGGGGGGGGGGGGGGGGGGGGGGGGGGGGGGGGGGGGGGGGGGGGGGGGGGGGGGGGGGGGGGGGGGGGGGGGGGGGGGGGGGGGGGGGGGGGGGGGGGGGGGGGGGGGGGGGGGGGGGGGGGGGGGGGGGGGGGGGGGGGGGGGGGGGGGGGGGGGGGGGGGGGGGGGGGGGGGGGGGGGGGGGGGGGGGGGGGGGGGGGGGGGGGGGGGGGGGGGGGGGGGGGGGGGGGGGGGGGGGGGGGGGGGGGGGGGGGGGGGGGGGGGGGGGGGGGGGGGGGGGGGGGGGGGGGGGGGGGGGGGGGGGGGGGGGGGGGGGGGGGGGGGGGGGGGGGGGGGGGGGGGGGGGGGGGGGGGGGGGGGGGGGGGGGGGGGGGGGGGGGGGGGGGGGGGGGGGGGGGGGGGGGGGGGGGGGGGGGGGGGGGGGTGGGGGGGGGGGGGGGGGGGGGGGGGGGGGGGGGGGGGGGGGGGGGGGGGGGGGGGGGGGGGGGGGGGGGGGGGGGGGGGGGGGGGGGGGGGGGGGGGGGGGGGGGGGGGGGGGGGGGGGGGGGGGGGGGGGGGGGGGGGGGGGGGGGGGGGGGGGGGGGGGGGGGGGGGGGGGGGGGGGGGGGGGGGGGGGGGGGGGGGGGGGGGGGGGGGGGGGGGGGGGGGGGGGGGGGGGGGGGGGGGGGGGGGGGGGGGGGGGGGGGGGGGGGGGGGGGGGGGGGGGGGGGGGGGGGGGGGGGGGGGGGGGGGGGGGGGGGGGGGGGGGGGGGGGGGGGGGGGGGGGGGGGGGGGGGGGGGGGGGGGGGGGGGGGGGGGGGGGGGGGGGGGGGGGGGGGGGGGGGGGGGGGGGGGGGGGGGGGGGGGGGGGGGGGGGGGGGGGGGGGGGGGGGGGGGGGGGGGGGGGGGGGGGGGGGGGGGGGGGGGGGGGGGGGGGGGGGGGGGGGGGGGGGGGGGGGGGGGGGGGGGGGGGGGGGGGGGGGGGGGGGGGGGGGGGGGGGGGGGGGGGGGGGGGGGGGGGGGGGGGGGGGGGGGGGGGGGGGGGGGGGGGGGGGGGGGGGGGGGGGGTGGGGGGGGGGGGGGGGGGGGGGGGGGGGGGGGGGGGGGGGGGGGGGGGGGGGGGGGGGGGGGGGGGGGGGGGGGGGGGGGGGGGGGGGGGGGGGGGGGGGGGGGGGGGGGGGGGGGGGGGGGGGGGGGGGGGGGGGGGGGGGGGGGGGGGGGGGGGGGGGGGGGGGGGGGGGGGGGGGGGGGGGGGGGGGGGGGGGGGGGGGGGGGGGGGGGGGGGGGGGGGGGGGGGGGGGGGGGGGGGGGGGGGGGGGGGGGGGGGGGGGGGGGGGGGGGGGGGGGGGGGGGGGGGGGGGGGGGGGGGGGGGGGGGGGGGGGGGGGGGGGGGGGGGGGGGGGGGGGGGGGGGGGGGGGGGGGGGGGGGGGGGGGGGGGGGGGGGGGGGGGGGGGGGGGGGGGGGGGGGGGGGGGGGGGGGGGGGGGGGGGGGGGGGGGGGGGGGGGGGGGGGGGGGGGGGGGGGGGGGGGGGGGGGGGGGGGGGGGGGGGGGGGGGGGGGGGGGGGGGGGGGGGGGGGGGGGGGGGGGGGGGGGGGGGGGGGGGGGGGGGGGGGGGGGGGGGGGGGGGGGGGGGGGGGGGGGGGGGGGGGGGGGGGGGGGGGGGGGGGGGGGGGGGGGGGGGGGGGGGGGGGGGGGGGGGGGGGGGGGGGGGGGGGGGGGGGGGGGGGGGGGGGGGGGGGGGGGGGGGGGGGGGGGGGGGGGGGGGGGGGGGGGGGGGGGGGGGGGGGGGGGGGGGGGGGGGGGGGGGGGGGGGGGGGGGGGGGGGGGGGGGGGGGGGGGGGGGGGGGGGGGGGGGGGGGGGGGGGGGGGGGGGGGGGGGGGGGGGGGGGGGGGGGGGGGGGGGGGGGGGGGGGGGGGGGGGGGGGGGGGGGGGGGGGGGGGGGGGGGGGGGGGGGGGGGGGGGGGGGGGGGGGGGGGGGGGGGGGGGGGGGGGGGGGGGGGGGGGGGGGGGGGGGGGGGGGGGGGGGGGGGGGGGGGGGGGGGGGGGGGGGGGGGGGGGGGGGGGGGGGGGGGGGGGGTGGGGGGGGGGGGGGGGGGGGGGGGGGGGGGGGGGGGGGGGGGGGGGGGGGGGGGGGGGGGGGGGGGGGGGGGGGGGGGGGGGGGGGGGGGGGGGGGGGGGGGGGGGGGGGGGGGGGGGGGGGGGGGGGGGGGGGGGGGGGGGGGGGGGGGGGGGGGGGGGGGGGGGGGGGGGGGGGGGGGGGGGGGGGGGGGGGGGGGGGGGGGGGGGGGGGGGGGGGGGGGGGGGGGGGGGGGGGGGGGGGGGGGGGGGGGGGGGGGGGGGGGGGGGGGGGGGGGGGGGGGGGGGGGGGGGGGGGGGGGGGGGGGGGGGGGGGGGGGGGGGGGGGGGGGGGGGGGGGGGGGGGGGGGGGGGGGGGGGGGGGGGGGGGGGGGGGTGGGGGGGGGGGGGGGGGGGGGGGGGGGGGGGGGGGGGGGGGGGGGGGGGGGGGGGGGGGGGGGGGGGGGGGGGGGGGGGGGGGGGGGGGGGGGGGGGGGGGGGGGGGGGGGGGGGGGGGGGGGGGGGGGGGGGGGGGGGGGGGGGGGGGGGGGGGGGGGGGGGGGGGGGGGGGGGGGGGGGGGGGGGGGGGGGGGGGGGGGGGGGGGGGGGGGGGGGGGGGGGGGGGGGGGGGGGGGGGGGGGGGGGGGGGGGGGGGGGGGGGGGGGGGGGGGGGGGGGGGGGGGGGGGGGGGGGGGGGGGGGGGGGGGGGGGGGGGGGGGGGGGGGGGGGGGGGGGGGGGGGGGGGGGGGGGGGGGGGGGGGGGGGGGGGGGGGGGGGGGGGGGGGGGGGGGGGGGGGGGGGGGGGGGGGGGGGGGGGGGGGGGGGGGGGGGGGGGGGGGGGGGGGGGGGGGGGGGGGGGGGGGGGGGGGGGGGGGGGGGGGGGGGGGGGGGGGGGGGGGGGGGGGGGGGGGGGGGGGGGGGGGGGGGGGGGGGGGGGGGGGGGGGGGGGGGGGGGGGGGGGGGGGGGGGGGGGGGGGGGGGGGGGGGGGGGGGGGGGGGGGGGGGGGGGGGGGGGGGGGGGGGGGGGGGGGGGGGGGGGGGGGGGGGGGGGGGGGGGGGGGGGGGGGGGGGGGGGGGGGGGGGGGGGGGGGGGGGGGGGGGGGGGGGGGGGGGGGGGGGGGGGGGGGGGGGGGGGGGGGGGGGGGGGGGGGGGGGGGGGGGGGGGGGGGGGGGGGGGGGGGGGGGGGGGGGGGGGGGGGGGGGGGGGGGGGGGGGGGGGGGGGGGGGGGGGGGGGGGGGGGGGGGGGGGGGGGGGGGGGGGGGGGGGGGGGGGGGGGGGGGGGGGGGGGGGGGGGGGGGGGGGGGGGGGGGGGGGGGGGGGGGGGGGGGGGGGGGGGGGGGGGGGGGGGGGGGGGGGGGGGGGGGGGGGGGGGGGGGGGGGGGGGGGGGGGGGGGGGGGGGGGGGGGGGGGGGGGGGGGGGGGGGGGGGGGGGGGGGGGTGGGGGGGGGGGGGGGGGGGGGGGGGGGGGGGGGGGGGGGGGGGGGGGGGGGGGGGGGGGGGGGGGGGGGGGGGGGGGGGGGGGGGGGGGGGGGGGGGGGGGGGGGGGGGGGGGGGGGGGGGGGGGGGGGGGGGGGGGGGGGGGGGGGGGGGGGGGGGGGGGGGGGGGGGGGGGGGGGGGGGGGGGGGGGGGGGGGGGGGGGGGGGGGGGGGGGGGGGGGGGGGGGGGGGGGGGGGGGGGGGGGGGGGGGGGGGGGGGGGGGGGGGGGGGGGGGGGGGGGGGGGGGGGGGGGGGGGGGGGGGGGGGGGGGGGGGGGGGGGGGGGGGGGGGGGGGGGGGGGGGGGGGGGGGGGGGGGGGGGGGGGGGGGGGGGGGGGGGGGGGGGGGGGGGGGGGGGGGGGGGGGGGGGGGGGGGGGGGGGGGGGGGGGGGGGGGGGGGGGGGGGGGGGGGGGGGGGGGGGGGGGTGGGGGGGGGGGGGGGGGGGGGGGGGGGGGGGGGGGGGGGGGGGGGGGGGGGGGGGGGGGGGGGGGGGGGGGGGGGGGGGGGGGGGGGGGGGGGGGGGGGGGGGGGGGGGGGGGGGGGGGGGGGGGGGGGGGGGGGGGGGGGGGGGGGGGGGGGGGGGGGGGGGGGGGGGGGGGGGGGGGGGGGGGGGGGGGGGGGGGGGGGGGGGGGGGGGGGGGGGGGGGGGGGGGGGGGGGGGGGGGGGGGGGGGGGGGGGGGGGGGGGGGGGGGGGGGGTGGGGGGGGGGGGGGGGGGGGGGGGGGGGGGGGGGGGGGGGGGGGGGGGGGGGGGGGGGGGGGGGGGGGGGGGGGGGGGGGGGGGGGGGGGGGGGGGGGGGGGGGGGGGGGGGGGGGGGGGGGGGGGGGGGGGGGGGGGGGGGGGGGGGGGGGGGGGGGGGGGGGGGGGGGGGGGGGGGGGGGGGGGGGGGGGGGGGGGGGGGGGGGGGGGGGGGGGGGGGGGGGGGGGGGGGGGGGGGGGGGGGGGGGGGGGGGGGGGGGGGGGGGGGGGGGGGGGGGGGGGGGGGGGGGGGGGGGGGGGGGGGGGGGGGGGGGGGGGGGGGGGGGGGGGGGGGGGGGGGGGGGGGGGGGGGGGGGGGGGGGGGGGGGGGGGGGGGGGGGGGGGGGGGGGGGGGGGGGGGGGGGGGGGGGGGGGGGGGGGGGGGGGGGGGGGGGGGGGGGGGGGGGGGGGGGGGGGGGGGGGGGGGGGGGGGGGGGGGGGGGGGGGGGGGGGGGGGGGGGGGGGGGGGGGGGGGGGGGGGGGGGGG